>JAMKCH010065571.1:0-70000 GCA_023653785.1 Ophioderma brevispina
ACACTATCACTCCAACTTATTTAGGCAATCTGTTTGGAGTGAAATGAAATTTCACTTTTTTAGTGGTTTTAAATAACTCTCTGGAGAGAACGTTAACAAAATTTTTACGAAATTTACTGTAGAAGTACGCCTTCCTGTCTGCCCAAATTTGGAAGTTTGCCCCCCCCCAAAAACTTTGCCCCCCCCCCCCCCCGTTTGCTTCCTCCCCCCCCTGAAAAGGGAAGTCTGGTGCCGCCACTGAAGGTCATCTAATTCTCTGATACTTCTTGATTAGTAGATCTCCTCTAAATGTAAAAGAGTGAAACTCTCAATAAGTAAAACTCTTGTAAACCACTTCCAACGATGAAAATCTCCCACAAGATTAAAAATTCACTCCAAAAAAGGAGTGAAAACCACGCGTAAAAGAGTGAAATTACGCCAAAAAGAGTGGAAATTATTTCGCTCTTTTGAGCAGTTAGGATAGAGGGACAGTTCTTTAGAGCTGCCCTCTATAAGTCTCTCCAATAGATTCGAATTGCACTCTTTTGCAAGGAGTAGGCCTTATAGGCTACTCTTTTAGGGGTTTTCACACTTTTGGAGTGGTTACAAGAGTTCACTCTTTTTGAGAGTCGGGTGATTTAGAGAGGTATGCGTTTAAATGAGAGATAAAGCTGATATTTTTGTTTTGGCCTCTTAGATGGTGTCATAATGGAATGGGCATCCAATCTGTTGAGTGGTGGATGCCGGCGCAGCCGGTATCCACCCGATAAAATCTCATCTTTTATTCTCATTCTTAATTTTTAGCAATTGTGTATTTTTTGCTTTTTAAATTAAAATAACAAAACAACATAAAAAAAATAAAAAAAATAACATGTTTCTTTTTTATATTCATTAAATAATTGCACCCATCCTTTAAACAAATGTTTTTTCAACCCAAGGAACCAAGGTCATCGCGCGGTGATCGCCACGCTGCTTAAAATTGCATTTGCGTACCAACCTGAAATGCAAGACGCAGTATAAACGCACCGCTTTCGCGTATCAGTTATGCGAACTTCACTGCGGTAATTGCTGCCCACTATCCATCTCTTACCCACCCTACCCAGTAATGGATGGTCGGAGCTTTGACCTAATCACATCAAATTTTCTTTTAACATATAAAATCCCGCCCACGATAAGAATAAGAAAAAAGATGAGATTTTTTTTGTTTTGGCCATTCTCTTGATGGTGCATAATGGATGGGCAATCCAATATTCTTAGTGGTGGATGCCGGCGCAGCCGGTTCCACCACGATAACATTCTCTCATCTTTTATTCTCATTCTTATTTGAATTGTGTAATTTTGCTTGTTTATCGACATTATATCATTTGTCAAAAATCTCCTAACATCATTTCTTTTGTAATTCTTTAAATAATTGCACCCCTCTTGAAAACAATTGTTTCAACCCAAGGAACCAATACCATCTCGTGGTGATCGTCACGCTGCCGTAATTGATTTTGCGTACCAACGCGAACTGCACGACTCATATAAACTTCGCCGTTTGCGCGGTTGTCAGTTATGCGACTACACCGCGTAATGCGCACTGACTATCCATCTATTACCCAGTTAATAGATGGGCGGAGCTTTGACCTAATCCACTCAATTGCTTGTTAACATGATAAACCACGCCCACTGCTGAATAATAATAGCCTCTAACATCTCCACTCCAATGTGCAATCACGTTGCTGCAACACTTGAAAAGCATGACTCAGTGATTTTCGAGGATTGGCGCCTCGATTTTCTAACAAAACATGTTACATTTTCATAGGTAATGCTGTCCAATTAACTAATCACTCTGTGAATAGCTAAGCTTAAATCAATTTCCTTCATATAGAAACAGCCCCACTTGTTTTAAAATCAGGTGTAGAAGTATATAGTCCTGCGTACTCGACGTAGTTCGGCTACAACGGTATAAGGAATAGGGTACTCAATTCAGTTTATTTATTATTTTATTCAGTAGTCTAGTATGAATACCTAGGGCTATTCTAAAAAAAGTGACTCCACTTCAATTTGAAAATCGGAAAAAAGGTCGCAAAAAAAAGACTTATCATAATTTTTTATTAGCTAACAAGATCAAACAGCATGGAACATAAAGTTAGAAACACCACTAATCCAATATTTGTACATTTGAACCTTCAAATTAAGTTGTGTTTTCCCTGTTGGGCCTAGTATATTCCGTTATCAAGATGCATCTTGGATAAATTTGGATTTTAAAAGAAGTTTTAATACTTGAAATTTCATGATTTCTTACTTATGGTGCCGAGATATATCAGAAAATGCTGTGGCAAAAGCAATTGCTGGTATGAGCCAAAATTTGTACATTAAACGACAGTCTTTCTTTAAGACTATTTTTGTTATTTTGGGTTTTATCGATCTTATGAAAAAATTTCCAAACAAGACAAGATCTTTTTTTTTCAATACTGATAGTAAGTGGTTTTCTGATGGTTTAAATGTATGTTGCTTTGGTAAGATATTTAACCTCTTTTAAAATTCATTTATCATTGCATGAAAACGATGTACATATATTCCAGATCCTCGTTTTCAAGTGTTGGTATGGTCACGTAATATACATCACGAAATCAGTAAATAAACGCATTTGTAATCCACTTTTGAACATGCCAAAAAACCAGAGTGAAATACTTAAATCAGTTTTTTTTTTGCCAAACCGGTGACAAAAATGTAGCCAATTAGATCATTTGTCTTAATAAAGTAACATCGTATAGGCCTATCTCTAAATTAAGCCTTTTTTCCAAGTCTACTGCTTTCACTCCGCCAGTAAAGTTCTGTATATGTCTCGAAACTGTGCCCTGATATACTGTCCGCGTCATAGTTGTTATTTCTTTATTTTCATTTGAAATCACATTATCCCCAGAGCAGTGACTGCCATTTTCTCTTTCCTTTTTCTTGGCCCGGGACTTTTTTTGTAGAATCACGACATATTCCCTTCTTTTCTGTGCCTCAGGTTTAGCAAATTTAGCTGTTATCATATATTATTATATTTCTGGACGTGTTTAACTTCGTTGAGTCTCCATTTTAAGTTCTGTTTCTTTTTTTACGATACCACTGGAAAATAAAAATTAGGCCTAAAGACAATCTTTAATGATGCAAAATGGTCAGATTAATAACATTTATTAATTCGTCACGTCACATGATATTTTAAATAGCCCGACACGGGGTCTATAGCCTATTATTTTCCTTTTAAGCCTATCTAATAGTCGCGAAAGACAGATTTAACACTTCGCGGTTTCCATCATTCAGACAAATTCTATAATATCATGCCCTTTTAAAGACTTGGTGAACAAGGATTGTATCAACAATTGGCCCTAAAACTTAACCTTAACCCCCCATCTTTTTTCTTTGTCGCGTATATTACGGTATCTCACCACGAGGCCTCATGTGTAATAAATCCCCCATAAGCACACCAAATAGTATGTATACAATACCCGTGTGTACACTGCAATTTGCATATGGCTGTTGTCAATCTGACAAGACACTATACTTCCCTATTTTATCTAACCACAAGGTGCCCAAAACAAGAACATTGTCCTACTAGTGTGATCTTATTACAATTACACAAAAGTATTTGCGTATAACGGCTTAAAGAAAGTGACTATCTTACCTTATTTAGTGCAACAATTCTCAGAAATACTTTGAGGGGCAAGGCGGAAGCGTAAAAATGACATAAGGCTTCAAAAAGGACTCCTTTAATTTTCGTCTTCGTTTTGGATAACGTAATCTACATACGTAATATAATTTTGATGGATTTCAGTGTCTATACTTAGACAACTAATGTAATCCGGGTTATTTCGAATAATTAATTCAGGTCCAGGGTATGTGGCCTATTACCCAAGTATGTCTTTAAGTAGTCTAGACTCTTGCTAATTTTGATTTGCCTATAACTCAATATACTGCTTAAACGGGACGCATTAAATTTTGGATATTCAATTTTATTGCGGGCCAAATTTGCAACCAACCTTTTTGATGTTATGGCTTACCAATGTATACATATTTCGCCTTTGAGCTATGCAAAAGTTATTATCCTCTTGCAGAGTTATTTTTTTCAAAATACAATCGAGTGACTAAATTGATAACGTAATATACAACGATTTCGCGGAATCCATATATTGGCTTCTTGTAGCTTACCAAGAAATGCTATCGGGAAGAATGATTACTATCATATATCATTGATGCATTTTAAGAAATAAAACCCACTGGTATGGATAAAACATTTGACTATTGAGGTAAATGTAGAATTGTAAAATACGTATATAGTGCTCAGGCTACGGAAACACCATTTTGGCATATTTTTAGGTCTTCAAGGAGCAAAATGACAGAGATCATGATATTTAAAGTATAGAAAACTATATATGTCCGTGTAGAGCTCGCAAAGTACTAAAAGAACATTAACACGATTACTTATTTTAAGCAAAACACAAAGACTTTTGGATCAAAGAACGAAATAACTCTACTGGAGTCACTTTTTTGAGAATGGCCCACAGGTTCCCATGTACCTCCCTAAAACTAAATTCTAACATAATTTTTAGAATCTTTATGACACCTCCTTAAAGAATTTTGATGTTACCAAATCAAATATTGTCCCATGTGGTCCGTTTGACGGCCATCTTGGATCTAAACAGATCAGTCCTATAAAGTGGTTCGATTTATAGTCAAAAAGTATCTCAAACGAATCGTCTCATCATAAGGAATCAGAAAATATATACTTTGGCATATTTCTGATGTTCATTTACAGATATGTGTGAAAATTTGATAAAGGTCATTGAACTTTTGATTGGTCATTGTACAGGGGCCCAAACTTTCGAAATGCATGGATCTTGACAAAATTGGTGTTACGTTGTTGGCATGAGCATGAGCATTCCAGAAAAGTATAGTTTGTAATATCTATATGATGTTTAGTTAGGTGGTAAAATTCGGTATAAAGTTACCCACTTGTAAAATTTGCATTCTTTTGTATAATGGGAATTAGGGACTACTCGTCTCTTTAATAAAAAATAAACCAAACCGAAAAGATCCTAAATCGTGGAACCTCTACATTTCCAGGTTGCTCATGCTCATAGCAACAATGACACCAATATTTTTCAATTTGGCCCCCTGTACAAAGACCAATCAAAAGTTCAATGACCTTTAACACATTTCACCCGGGTTTTCACCCATATTTCTGCAACTGAACATCACAAATATTTTCTGATTCCTTATGATGAGACGAATCATTTGAGATACTTTTCAACTAAATTGAACCACTAAATTTGTACGGTTAATCCCTCTTAATCCAAGGATGCCGCCAAATGGACCCCGAGGCACAAATTTTGATTTTGGTAACATCAGAATTCTTGAAGAGGATGACATAGTTGCGCTAAAAATCATGTTAGAATTTAGTTTTAGGGTGCATATGAACTCATATAATCTGCTAGACTAAGTTGACTTTGCACGCAACATTAGTTTCATGCTTTATTCCGTTATCGTCTATGGAGCCCCGGACTATATGGTTCCCGCCAGACTATAGTTGCTTGCACCGGATCCGGAATTTTTGTTATACAGTATATGGCATTGTATATTATATACATAAATGTTTACTGCATCAAAACGAAAAATCCAATTCATCTCAAACTTTACAAGAATTGAACTATTTCGAAATCCCTGCGTCAGCCTTTAAACATATATGAGCATCGCCCTCTTTGCCGATCAGATCCCGCCCAAATTCCTACTTCTACGCATCACTCTACACCCGAACGACTTCAAATTTCCAGTAAATTTAATGTTTTCGTGAGTTTGGAGTGAGGTTGTCGTTTGCAAAATGTTATTGTCAAGAATTAGTTTCGGTAGAGAAAAAAAAAAAAAAAAAAAATATACTATATACATAAATGTTTACTGCATCAAAACGAAAAATCCAATTCATCTCAAACTTTACAAGAATTGAACTATTTCGAAATCCCTGCGTCAGCCTTTAAACATATATGAGCATCGCCCTCTTTGCCGATCAGATGTAATAAAATATCCCGCCCAAATTCCTACTTCTACGCATCACTTTACACCCGAACGACTTCAAATTTCCAGTAAATTTAATGTTTTCGTGAGTTTGGAGTGAGGTTGTCGTTTGCAAAATGTTATTGTCAAGAATTAGTTTCGGTAGAGGATCTTAAAATTACGAAATTTAATTTTATAGCACAAATGATCTGTTCTTGCCTATTTCGAGAAAATTTAGATTGTGTTTACATTTCATTGAAAACACACACACACGCACTCACATACACACTGGACATTTTCCAAGATTTCGCTTTAGCAGTTTAGGCCCAACTTCATGAAAAAAATATATGGATATGGAGGACAGGATATTAAGAGGGGAACTGATCCTACGTTAATTTGTTGACACGGATTTTCAAAAGCTCATCTCGTGAACATCCAGGAATGCAGTGAATTTGAAAATAAACAAGATCCAAAATATTTAACTATCAGATGTCGCCAATTAAATGCTCTTGAAGTATTGGACTGAAGACGGGGAAGATAGTTCGTTGGATTTCTAAGATTATTTGTGCCAAGGAGGAATTCGTAAAGTGAATCCAAGCTTAACATTTCTATACACACGAGGCTGCATTCGGCAATCTACTCAGAGTCGCCCGATAAACCTGAGACATTAGGTTTTCCCAATTAGTTTAAAACAGTTTTCATTATATTTCATATCTCGTTAAGTTGTCTTTCGTCCCAAGAAAACTGAAATGTGCGTTTGTAAACAACAATTTCGTATTTGGTTCAATCATACTAATCATTTGATCAATAAAATTAGCTTCATTTTCATACGTTTTCGTCAAAGTCAATTTAATTTCGTCGTATCCATGGCCCATCATCTGAATATACAAAGCGATTTCGTCTTGGTCCTTTAATTTCACATTTAGCTCAGTATATTTCGTCTCGTGTGGTGTAGGCCATGGTTAAGAGTTAGGCCTATAACATCAGTAAAATTTATCATAATCTACCTATCTACCTACCTTTCTTTCTTTCTTTCACTTTATTTTCCTTTCACCTCATTTTTCTTTTTCTTTCATCTCATTTTCTTTTTCTTTCATCTCTTTTTTCTTTTTTACCTCATTTTGCTTTATTTTCACTTTTTTTAAAACAAATTTCTCCTCATTTTTCTTTCTTTACTTTTTATATCATCATTTTGTTCTTTTTTATTTCCCTAATCTTGTTCTGTATTCTTGAAAAAACAGAAAAATTATGATAAATTTTGCTGATGTTACAGGCCTACCTTTTAGTCATGGCCTATACATACTGCACCCAACATATACTGAGCAAAGTGAAATTATATGACCAAAGACGAAATTGCTTGTACATTCAGATGATGACCCATGGATACGGCGATTAAATTGATTTGAACGAAATTGCATGAAAATAAATTACTTATTGAATTCAAATATTTAATATAATTTACCAAAGACAAAATTGTTTTAACAATGCCATTTCGGGTTCTTGGGACAAAAACCAACTTAACGAGCTCGAGCTATGAAATATAACGAAAATGTTTTAAACTAACTGTGAAAACCTATATTAATTTTTAATTTCGTTATTTCATTTTTGATTTTCTTATCTTGTTTGTTCTGTATTGTGCTTGGTATATACCAAGAAAACCATAAAAGAATGGCTCTACTACACACCGCCGAGTCGAAATATACGGACTAAGAGTGAATATTACACAACACTGCAAAACCGGTTTAAGAACGTGGTGCAAAGTGTGTTTAGAGATTTGACATGTTTTAATTCTAACATTGGCATCAATGTATAACACCTAATGTCAAATCCCTAACCATGTTTAATTTTAAACCTGTTTAGATATAAGGTGTTTAGATATTAAACAGATCGTTTCAAATGTTTATAAACGTGGTGCAAACTATTGTTTAGAAAAGTTTTTAAAGCTAAGCACTGTTTTGCAGTGCATATTAACCAGCTTAAGACGAAATGCTTATGCATCAGATATGGCCATGTATACGAGGAACTTAAAGTTAAGTTTGACGAATTGTATGAAAATAAAGTTAATTTTCATTGATCAACTGTTGATTGTAATTGACAAAATACGAACTTGTTTTAAACAAACCCACATTTCGGTTTCTTGGGACGAAAACCGACTTAACGAGATATGAACTAATAAAACGTTTAAAATACTAAGAAAACGTATTACAAAAAAATAATAAAAATCCCTAAAGAAAAAAACGTAAGAAGAGCATATAAATGTTACACTTCCGCTGGAGGCTTTCATTCAAACCTATGCAGCAGGATGTGTAAACCCTGAATGTTATAAAGTTAGTCATAATCTTACAATTTCTATTGCAAAATTAATACTTCACTTTCGCCAAAGGTGGGTGACTCCACTCCCATATGTGAAGTTCAAATTTTTGAGTTGAATATTCCCAGCGTTTTGGGAAATAAAAGCAAAAGTGAAATTGGCCCAGTTCCTATGCAATGGCCCACTTTCCTATGCATAGGATCCTAGGACAGTGTGCGTTAATTAACTTTCTTCTTGCCCTCCCGTTGGTGCTAAGGGGTCCAAGTGGGACCCCCCCCCCCGAAAACCACTTTGCCGTTGCAAATTTTACCAAAACTCTGGATCATTGATGGGGTACCTCAACACGACCATCACATGGGAAAAAAGGAAAATGGTTGTACTGATTCAAATGGGCGTCCCAATTTTTTTTATGAAGCCTCATCATATTCTAGCTTATTCTCCCGCCGAAAAATGAACCACTTTCCCCACAGGACTTTTCTTATAAAATTGGCTCATAATAGGAGAACATTAATGCTTTCCATTGCTGAAATAAAAATTTTAAAAAGTTATTCCAGTACGATTAAGGGCCAAAACAATTTTGAATGGCGCCACAGTTATGCTTATTTAGGCTATTAGCATAAAAGCGCATGGCCGATTTGATTTTTTTCACCAATATGCGCACTGGTTTTGGGCAAAACAATTTTAACGTTAAAACATGGCGCTCGAAAACGCAATGCACATGACCTCTATGCATTCAAGGGTCAATGTGGCGACCACACTTAAAGACGTTTTTTTCGTTCATAACATTGACTGCACATTTCCTGCCCTTAAATTTTCCTCTGGGGTATAAAGGAGAAAATATAAACTTTCGCTGATACCAAAATCTCAGTCTTGATGGCGAGGTTGTCCCGAGCTGGACCTACCTTTAATCAGTTAATTGGTTGATTAATACTGAGTCCTGCGGTATAGGCTACCAAATTGCAGGTTGGAAATCCAAATCATGATGCTGCAACTTTGTCATCATTGGGCATTTGAAATAGGGAATGGGTGTTAATTGTTGTAATTCCAGCCATTTTAGGTAGAACGGTGACGGAATTCCAGTGTTTTTATGATTTTGCAGAGCAAATTCGGAAAATCAATTATTTTTCAACACCCTCTATACCCCTAACCATATCCCTCGTAGGAATTCCATGTTTTTTTTTACATTGGTAGTCTAGGAATCCCTGGAATTTACTGAAGAAATCCTGGTAATTTACGCATTTTTTTCTGGAATAGCCCATTTAACATGGGTCAAATTTGTAATTGTTTCATACGGGGTTAACCCTCGTCTTACCAAGCCTTTTTTGTAACACGGATTACCAAAGGGGTGGTTACCCCTCCCCCGGAGAATTCGTTATAAAGCACCCGATGCTTATGATTTTGATACCAGTGGATAGCTATGGTCCTCCTCTTTCCATTGATACTTAAATAAGTACCAACAAACCTAGTATGGCGTCACAAATAACGTCATCAATTCCGCAAGTCGGCAACATTTTTCCACAGAAAATAGGCGAAAATCCAATTTTGTGCTTAAAAAGTTAGAAATATCGGATTTTCATGCGGTTTTCAGCTCTAAATGATGGCAAATGACTAGTTTTACATAAAGATGGCGTTTTAGAGCCATCCTGTGCACAATATTTTCAAAAATGCACCCTAAAATATCCTTGGGTGTCAACCACCTCCCCCTTTACCCTTCGACTTGACGGTATACCCTAACCCCGGGATGTTTCCATAAGGTGACACCCTTTTCTGACATACTTTTCTGACACCCTATGAATTCGGAACCTTAACGGAATAAACCACATAACCGTGTGGTTTATTCCGTTAAGGTCCGTTAAGGTTTCCGAATTCATATGGTGTCAGAAAAGTATGTCAGAAAAGGGTGTCACCTTATGGAAACACCCCTAACCCCGGTGCTATATACCTTCACAATTTTTTCGCTAAAATGACCAGAAAGGATGAGAGACCCACCACTATATCACATAATGCACAATTTTTGCAGTGTATAGGCTATGTGACAGAAAGGTCCATGCAAGCTGAAATGAACAAATTCACGTTGTCCTTACCTATATCTTAATTTGAAAGGCATTTTAAGAGCTTTTTGCAAGCTGTGCCCATCCAAAAGTCGTGTCTAAATGCAAGACATGACTTGTCTAAGGACACGGCTAGCGTGGCTTCAAAGTCGCGTCTTAAAATACATGTAGCGTCCTCAGGTTGTAAAAAATCGTTGACCCATCCAATATAATAGGTAAGGACAACATGCATTTGTTCATAATTATGACTTTCTCCTTGCATCGACCTTTCTGTCACATATACACTGCAAAAATTATGCATTATGTGATATAGTGGTGGGTCAATGATATATTTTTGATGCCATTTTTGGCAAACTTTATATAACATGCATGAACTGACCCTGTACGTTCTGGCTATCCCCAGGTTATGGGTAAAAACAACTATCATCCACAGGGGTGGTGGGTGTAGTTTCTATATACCACTGGTGAATTAAAGTTGCAGAACCATGCCATGGAAGGCTGTATTTAATGCTGATAGCCAATTTATCATCCCCCACTCTTTAGCCTGAATCCCTTGTCCTCTACCCATACACCGCCAAATATACAGCGTGCAGTGCGCTTTTCGTGCGTATGTGTTGAACGACGGAGGGACTACAATCCGGGAAAAAAGTTGTTAGAACAATCACTCAGTGTTATAATATGCGTCTATTTTACAATGTAGTTGTTTTTGACTGATGCCATGTTTTAAATGAAGGCGAGTAACTTGTCTCTCAAACCTACCCTTCCCCACCCCCTATCAATCAATGTTGGGAGAAGTGACAAGGATGTTGAGTACATGAGGTGGCTCAACATTGAATAGGGTAGAGTGGGGGAACATTTTTCGAAGAGTCGTGCATTATGTTCTAACCCGTTGCGGGCTTGAAAAAATATTTTATAAGCAGTGTTGGTAAAATTGAACCCATGTATGATCGTTCGCTCGAGAAGAATATAATTTGTTAACTGCAGTTTCAGTTTGTATTGTGCATTCTGCCATGCTTCAAATTTGAACTTTTTTGTACAAAAAAGAAGCATTCAGTTGTGAAATGCCATTGTTATTTAATGAGTTGTGGTTAACTAATATAGCAGTACAACCGTGTTGACTTCGATTAATGCTACAATGTTTACTTTTCTGTAGTGTAATACCAGAGAAAATGAATGCGAAGCGTTATGCTTGTTTATGTAGCTTTATATACAAGGTGGTGGTTAACACATCAAATAATACTTGATCCCTGTCATATTAAGGGTATACGCTCATCCATCATGCACCCCATATGCTTTTGGGATCATTTTTTTCTCTATATCATTTCTTTCTGTTCAGCAAAGAACTTTGAAGGGATTCGAAGGTTTTTCGAGGGTTTACTCAAGTCCAGTACAACAATTTTCTGGTTTAACGAACACTTTTTTTGTTCTATAAAAAAACTCTAATGAATCTTCACGGTTTTTTAGAACAACAAAAAAAGGTTCTGTATCCAGGAAATTGTTCTTTGTAGAACCATATACTTAAAAAAACATTGAATCCCTTCAACAAATGTTCTTTGTTGAACAGAAACAAAGGTTTTTAGACAAGAAACCCAGAAAGGGTTAAAATTGTTTTTCAAAATGCACGAGCACACACCAAAAGAAGGTTCCTATAGGCATAGTTAAATCTAAAGATTCTAATCTACATAGAACCTTAGGTTAATACATACGAAATAAAAAAAGGTTCTAAGTTGCACCTTTTTTTCTAAGAGTGTATAATAGATCTTTAGGTGAAATCTTCACGAGAAGTCAAAGTTTTAAAAAAATCGTTCCAATATTTGTTCCAGTGTTATGAAAAGCTATGAAATATTGAGGTAAAAGGGCGTAATCGAATTAGCATGTGTTTGAGCAACCATAATCCGTCAAATTGAAGACAAACAACAAGCAAACAATGAATGTATTATACTTTGTTAATGTTTGTTTGCTTGTTTATCTATATCAAGTCATAGTCCATACCTACAACATGTATAGGATCATTTTATCCATTATAAGTGATTTTCTTCAAATACACAAGCACCACCCTCAACTTCAGTCAAGTTGTTGAGTTTTTGCATTTGCTTGTTTGCTTGCATATACACATACACATGGCACCGTAACTTGGTCCCTGATGTATGAGCATATTGTACCCCATGGGAGGACGAATTATGAGCATGTATAGTCTTGATTCCCTTGGCACAGTTCAGTAACTTCCATTCACCAGTGTATTTTACATGCACCCCCTGGTTTTTGAGGACGATGATATACCCAGAACACACAAGTCAGTTTGTGTTAATACAAGTACATTAACAGCTCACTGAACTGTGTCCTTGAATGAGCATATTGTAGCTCATAGTCTCAATTCCCAAGACACAGTTCAGTAACCTCCATTCACCAGTGTATTTAGAAAAAACACACCTTGGTTTTGAGGACGATGTATGATGCCAAGAGAAGATACATTGTATCAGTAGCTTCCCACAATGCATTGCTTCCAATTGAGGTTTTGTACAATACTGATGTGAATCGTTGGAGATGAACTCTCTAAATGCAAAAAAAAAGTGAATTTCACTCTTTTGGAGTGACTACAGGGCCCACTCCAAAAAGAGTGAAATTTCATACCTTAAAAAGAACACTTTTTGGGTCAAATTTGATCTTGATAATTGACAAAATGATATCATTTTATCATTTTGTTAAATTATCAAGAGTAAAATTTGACCCCAAAAGTATTCTTTGAAAACTGTGAAATTTCACTCTTTTTGGAGTGAGCCCTGTAGTCACTCCAAAAGATCGAATTTCACTCTTTTGCATTTAGAGAGAAACATGCTAAATTAACAGTACTGATCATAAACTTGCATTCTAAGAATGTTTCATCTCTAACGATTAACATGACTACCAGTACTACTACCTGTACAAAAAAATCTCCACTGGAAACAATGCATTGTGGGAAGCTATACTGATATTTTCTCTTCATGATACCCATCAGAACACACAAAGTCATATACAGTACAGTTCGTTGAACTTCGTCCTCAGTGGATGAGGATATTTGTACTGAATGTACTGCTTTCCTTAGTCGCCCCTTTTCTAAAAAAAAATAGCTAACAAAATGGTCTAGCAGAGCAGATTCGTGACAAACTATATGGGGCAATTGTGCATTTGATGATGAATCTCTGAAATTCGGCAAAGAGGAGTTATATATAGGCCATGTTCAAAGAAAGATTTGTGAATCAAAGAAAACTTTTGCTCCAATCTTGTTGAAAAATATGTTAAATTGTTCGTCTATTTATAGGAAATATGTAGGCCTATAGTTTGTTCATGTAAGAGTTATCGTTTTAGAGTTATGTATAGTGAAAATGCTGAAAATAACCAAAAAAGTCAAATTTCTAGTTGTACAGGGGTAAAAAAAATAAAGTTTCTCAGAGTTTGGTAAAAAGTGAAGCAAGGTGTTCATCTAGATAAGACGATAAGATAATGAAAATAAATATTTTTCACCATTTGCTATGCTATGTGTTTAGTTATCATGTTACATGGTTATAGGTGTTGGGCTATGCACATTGAGTACCTAGTGACCCTTTTGTCATGTAATAATAGTAACAATATTCTTCATTTTAATCCTTTTGCAAAAATATGAATAATTTGAGACATTTCTTACCAAAGTAGGAGCAACTTTATTTTTTCACCCCTGTACAAATCCGCTGTGTGATTTTTTCCTTTATGTCAAGCAAACAAATATAGCCTAAATTTATGCCGATTTTTGTAATTCTTTTTTTTTCAAAAAAATCCCCAAACCTGAGTTTTCTTTCCTTCCAAATGTGCAAATAAATTGTGGGTTTGTTTATTTGTTTATTATAAGCCTCAGCGGTATACCCAACAGTGATTAATCACTAGGTTATTGTACAAGGCGATATAGTCCGTCGGGAGCCATAGTCTGGGCTCCATTGACGACAACGGAATAAAGCGTGAAACTAATGTTGCGTGAAGAGTCAACTGAATCAAGTGCCCTATTCTTTACCATTGTAGGTGGACTATGAGTCCGGCGGACTATCTTCTACATATCCCTCAAAACTGACCAGGACGTCTTAGGACAGTGAGGTATTACCACGCTACACTTTTTTTTCGAAACAGACTCTAAAATATAATGCAACGGTATGGAACCGACGGCTTAACGTCCCCTCCAAACGACAGGGTTTTCTAATGGTTCGTTTGCCTATAGTCCAAATGAACCACGGGGAGAGCAGAACGATAGTTTTATTCCACATTTCTTATACAAATTAAACCCCGGTGTCATATAATACAGTGTCTGTGTGACTGAGTGTCCTACCACCCATCTGTCTATTATATTCTCTATTGAGTGCTGTATGCATCATTTGTTTCAGCACTGTACCCAAATGGCTTCGTCTACAAGGTCACGGTTTATTCCGTACATGTTGCTATGGTAGCTAGGACACTCTCTCACGGGGGACACTCAGTTTCTTTACACCGGCAAGTGGCTTTATACAGCTATACAGGGGTTCGAACCGGGACCATTGGCGACCTTTTGGGTCACGTTCTCTTTTCTTGCACGGTAGGTCACGTGAAGTAAAGTCAACTCTTTTCTCATTTGCCCACTTCTAAATCCTTACACTGCAAAAACAGTTCTTAGAAATTAAACACTTTTCTAAACACTATTTTGCACCACGTTTCTAAACATTTTGAAATGTCTGTTTAATATCTAAACACCTTATATCTAAAAAAGTTTAAAATCTAAACATGTTTAGGGTGTTTATACATTTGATGCCAAGTGTTTAGGAATTAAAGGCTGACTCAGAGATTTCCTGAGGAGGGCGCCCTCAATTTCCCAAAAAAATGTGTTTTTTGCATGTACATAATGTTTGTCCATATACTAATCACTGTGTGAAATTGCTAAGCTTAAATCGAATTCCTTCATATAGACAAATCACAACTTTTTTATAAATTTCCTGATCCGGAATTTTTGTTATACACAGTATCCTATGGGACGTAATACTACACATAAATGTTTACTGCATCAAAACGAAAAATCCGATTCATCTCAAATTTCGAAATTGTGCATTTTAGGTTACTATCTTTAGTTCTAGTTGACTATTTTTCTTTATTACACAAAAAATAATATTTTGAAATCTCTGAGTCAGACTTTAAACATGTCAAATCTCTAAACACTAATTTGCACCACGTTTCAAACACTGTTTTTGCAGTGTACTTTGCCTAATCCACGCCTAGACACCAAATAACCCTGCAATGTTCGTGTACCTTTGGAAGCGAGTCTCTCTTTTTTTTTTTTGGAAACTGTTGAGAATTCTACAATTCTGTTGCATACTAATAAGACTTCTAGCATGGAGAAATATGGAACTGCGACTCGCATTCTTCACAATGACCGTACGTAAACATCAATTTCGCGAACATACTGCCGCCATTATAAGATTTGGTTTTAGTTCATTAAAAAATTATCTTAGCAAAATAAAGTTGTCAATTAGCAAAATCATAGTTGGTGTTAATATCTCCAAATTTTGTTTGTTTGGTTTGTTATGTGTTTGCTTTTATAAACAATACCAAAATATTCGCAAATCGCACAAAAATATAAAGGCGACTTTTGTCGTTATTGAAGCATTTTGTTATGAAATATGTAAACTACCTTTGAGAAATTAACTTTTAACATGGCCCTACTTGCAGCATATCTCAAGACCTGGCTGGAGACTGAAGCTGAGCGAAGCCAAGACCACCGCTACTGCCTTCCACCTCAACACCAAAGAGGCTCATCGCCAGCTTCAAATCAACCTCAATTGAGCGCCTCTGCCATACAATCCTACACCAACCTAGTTGGGACTCTTTTTTGGGAGTGAAGCTTGACCGGCAGCTTACTTACCGGCAGCACCTCGAGTCAGTATGCGCCAAGGTATATCTTCGAGGAATAACCTCCTGGCCGAACTTGATGGATCTCATGCGGTGCAGCCAAAGACCCTACGCCCAAAGCCTTGGTCTGGTCACAGCACTGCGAATATGCGCCCCAGCTGGTGCAACAGCTCTCAACACAAAGAAGCTGGGAACAGTACTCAACGGGACCATGAGAACAATAACTGGACTGCTCCCGTCCTACTCCATCGGAATTCCTACCAGTGCTTTCGGGCATTGCACCTGCAGTACTTCGGAGAGAACACCACACGCATAAACTAGTGAATAAGGCCCTGCTGGAAGCTGCTGGACAACAAGCACCTACTGCATAACACTGTCAAAGAATCACACCAACTCGGTAGACAGATAGACGGGTCGTGAGGTCCCCCAAAACACCCACTGACCAGGCTGGAGGCCTATTAAGCTTAATCGTAAAATCACAACCCGATCAGAGCAAGCTTAACTTATTTATAATCAAGTATACTCACTGGTTTACTCGCCGATTTTCTGTTTATCGCCGGAAAATGGACTATATCAACCTCAACGGAGCGCCTCTGCCATACAATCCTACACCAACCTACCTGCTCTTCTGCACCACACTCGCTGATTGGACATCATTCGTTAATGGCGGACAAATATCAACATTAAGCCTGTGAAGCACGCGAGTCAATCTACGCGCATTCCATTTATGGTATAAAACGCGCGCAATTAATGTAAGCGTAAGCTACTCTCGCAAAGTTGCGTATTTCCGCAGCCGCATTAATCAAAAGAAATTATGCTCTAAAAGTTACTCCACGAAAACAGAAAAGAGTTCGACTTTAAACCAGTCCATAACAATCCCCCCAAAGGGGATTCAGGGATTTTCAATGGGTTAAAGAGTATTTTTTTGCTTCGCAATGATATCAAAACATTGACGGGATATTGTTCCGGGTCTTCCTTCGCTCCCGACCCGGCTAGAGACTGTGCGCTCTAGGCCGAAATTTCTGCACCCTGCTAAACTCTACATTCCCCTTTCAACATATTACAGACATGGGAATACTGCCTGGTTAGATACCCCAAGACCAGATCAACCTCTCTATTACACCTAAGACAGAACTACAAAGGGGGTGGGGTTTGAAAACACATTCAAAACCAGTCGTCCGTGCCTGGCGCTGACATGGGGAATCTGCACGGAAGAATTATCAGTTTGGGTGGGCTTGTATAAACACATAATGTCATTTTGATACAAACAATCCGCAAAATATCAGTTGTGGGATGTCGGGGGTGCTTTGGGTGGTTAAATTTTGTCCTAACCATGGTTACACAACGAATGAAATGAAACATCAGTCGTCTTGATTTAATAAAACCGCCTCAAGAAGAATTTTCACCTAAGCACGCATTGAATTATGAGAAAAAAAGAGTATCTGAGCACAATGATCCAGGTACCCTATTAGTACACCTGGCCACCTCTAACACATACATTAAATTTGTATCACTACCGATTAGTGATATGGCAAAGCGGCCTACCAAAGTATGTGGAAGAAGAGGAGACAGCCATTGCTTTCTATTGTGGGTACTTTATGTTTTCTTGGTAGTCGGCAAAACATGCGAGAGGGTGAATTTCTAAAGATTACGAACGTTTTGCCTCTCTATCTATATAGAAACCTCTTTGAGAACTACCACCTGGCAGAGGCAATCTCCACGCAAGGAAGGGTCACCCTAAACCGGATTCGCACAGGAGTCGGTTCGCTCGCTTACATAGCCAATATGCACCGATGGGGCTGCGGGACCATTCGCCAGCCTGACATGTGGTTATCAATGAGTGCCCTACCTTTCGTCCACGGTGGACACAGATTTCTCAAAATCCCAACCAAATCAACACGTGAGTTGGCTCCAACGCTTACAAACAATTTAGCTGCTGCCTCATACGCAAAAAAGAAGAAGAAGGACTTTTATTAATGAGAAATTGAGCTAAAACACACTGCACTTATGACGCCTAACACGATTACCTATCATCACATGCAAAAAAGTCTTTATACTATAGAACCAAAGTATAAAGCTAAATACGTTACAGACTGTCAGTCAACGTACACGGACCAGCCTATGACAAATTTGCTTAGTCTTATGCTCTAGATACTGAAGCTAATAAGGAAAGAAGGCGCGACGACGAAACGAAAATTTACAAGCCTAAAACGGCAACTGCCGAAGCCAGCAAAGACGGAGATAGCGAAGCTAGCAAACTGAAAGGTGGCCAAGACAGAAGACAAGCGAGCTAACTATATAGCAAGGACAGAAAGAGGAAGGAGGAGACGCAAAGACATAAATGTGCTTGTCTTGTGCTGTCTATAGCAAGAAAGGACAAGAGATGATGGCAGTCCGTTGGCCTTGTGCTGTTCGCTGACGGTATATAGCAATGACAGCAAACAAAGGAAGAGTGACGACAGTTGTGCTGTCTTGCGTTATCTACTGAAGATAACAAGGCTATAGGAAAGGAGAGAGGGTAAGACAGTAATCCACTGGTCTTGTGGTATCTATTCTATTTGAAGATACATGAAGAGGACAAGTGAAAAACGACAATCAGAGCGGGTCTTGTGCTTTCTGTGCATGTGTTGGTGTGTGTATGTGTGTGTGTGCGCGTGTGTATGTGTGTGGTGTGTTGTGTTTGTGTGTGGTTTACTTACTAAAGTTAACGTTGTGGGGTTGTTTATTGGTAGAAAATACGTTGTGGGTTATTTGACGTTGTGGGGTTGTTCTGATTTGACTTTTGACGTTGTGTGGGTTTTGTTGTTTACTCATGTTACATTTATCCTATACGGAATAAACTGCAATCTAGTATTGAGGTTTATTCCGTAAGAGTAAAAAGAGGATTTTTTCTAGTTTAGTAACTTTATAGGCCTGCGCGCAATCCTCGTGGCTAAGAAACTAGAGTAGATTTAGTAAAAAATGAAAACAAACTGAGAAAATCTTTAAAATTGTCTAAAAAGGTGTCTTTTATAAGAGAAAAAAAATCAAAAATAATAGTTATGAAATCGTTACTATATATTTTTTTGACATAGTGTGTTTTTTTTCTTTAAAATGTCTAAAAAAAAGGTGACTTTTCATTTAGGTATTTTTGTTTGTCACTATAACTCATGTGAAACCATTGGCACAAATTGTATTTGCAGAAATGCATTGTGGGAAGAGTACTCTACCTCCTCTTTGATGCATAGCCGAGACAGACAGAGAGAGAGACGACATACATAGAGACACACTGTGAAAAATGGTGTCTTGTCGTCCATATATATAAGACATGTCTTGGCATAGACATGTCTGCAACATATAATAAAAGAAAATAACAACCATAAAGACATAATGTAAGACACAAAGACACGTCTTCCAGTCAGACATGTCTCCAGAATAATACCAAAACACGTCTTAAACAAAGTAGTGTCTTGCACAAAACGTGACTTGAAATTATGTCTTGCACAGAGGTCTTGCTGTTGAATATGTCTTGCATTAAGACATAACTTTGTGTCTAAATAGATCCATGTCTCGAAATGAATTGACACATGAAGTGCGTTTTGCCAAGACAATCATTTTTTACAGTGCAAAGACAGAGATAGTCTGGATTTAAAGGTGAGAGATTTCAAATCACAAATGGCCGCCGAAAAAAAATTCCTTATTTGGCACTGGGTGTAAAGCTTTATATAAAAAAATATCCCCATCTGTAACGATTAAGCTGAGAACTTGTTTCTTTGGTACAACATTGTGAAATTTCTAATTGTGTATTGGAGCAAATATGAAAATTTCAGCCTATGCTTTTCTATTGAAATATAAGCATATCCAAATCACCTTTGTTGTTCATTTTAAGTTATTTCCGTAACCAAATAAAGGTAGGGAATCTATTTGAAGCGTCTAATCTATATGACATATCAACACAGAAAATATGGATGCTTGAAATCTTCCCGTTGCACCTTTAATGAATCGCTTCATACATATCTATACCAAAACACATGCAAAATGTTTGTTCATAGCGATGATAATAGAACTTTACTACTACAATTAATTATCTTACATTTTAAATTTTTCAGGAAATATTATTGTATATGTTTGTTTTAAAAAACCAAGACAAAATCTTTGACACCCAATCGCGTTTGGAAATTGAATCCGTACGCGCGAGCAAAATGCCTTCGACAATTAAAAAGTTGCATATTACATTATGTTAAGGTCTATTCCAATATGAAGCGCACGCTTACATTATAGAATATCCTCAGTTGTCTTTCTTGAAGTTGACAAGAAAAGTGGTTACTTCGGATGGGTTACTCTATGTCCCCGTCTCTACTGCTCCTCCATGTCCAACTAGTGTAGCTGTTCCTTCTATCTATTCTACACGGTAGAAAAAACCAAAGCCTGTTTCCTTTTCGTATTGTGAAGAATTATACCACGTGGTACATAGAAATTGGGCGTTTGGAATTTTTATTGTCTTGAATAAACCTTTTGGCGACAGCAAAGATCCCGTCCCCAAACATTCAGATCGATTTGCGACTCACCAGGCGATAGCGAAAAGATTTATTTTCGTCACCCATCCATTACCTTGGTCCCGTGCCGCGGTCGGTCAACCAATCTGTCTTCAAAATTGGTTGTGATTTGTTGTCCTTTTTTTCTTTCGATTTCATCTGGTACAACGGCACTCTGCTCTTTTCCTTAGATGAAGATCAACGTAACGATATGAGTAGCCTTACTTCATCGGCGGGTTTGAAGCGGGGGCACTATAGCGGCGCGTGCGGTGGTTTTCAATTAAGCTCGCATGTCCACATCTTAGAACTCATTATGAAAAAGAATTACAAATATGTGCGAGAAGGTTATGAATAAGATTGGTCATCAAATAGATTTAAAATTAAATTTGGCTGTTTGTTTTTTGTCATCCATGCACAAATTCAACTCGCGTGGCAACGTGCGACGACAACTTGATTTAAGTTCTTAAGTGGTACAATAACTGATCAAATCTTATTGCCGGCACAAAAGGTAATCAAGCTAATGTTTTAGTTACTTGATTAAAAAATAGAAGTCTCTATTATTTGAACAGATTGTTATTCAGGTTTTGCCAGACCTTTTAGTGAGGGTTTAGCTAAACTTTCTTTGGCTTTCGCGTATACTTTTTGGTTTTCGTCCTACTTTTTGGTAAATATGATTATTTTTAATAGGCTTTATCGGGCTCGTTTGCGCATGGTTTTATTTTTGTAACGAGTGTGAATTGATGTGGTGCTACGCGTGGTGGGTTGAGGAATGTGTGGTTGAGAATGGTTATAACCTAAACGAATTTTGTTCACCCGTTGCAAAATATCCAGTGTGTATCAGGAAAGAAGGACAAAAAGTCAGGCTAGCTAAACTTAAAAAAATGGTGTCTTGGCGTCATATATAGACATGTCTTGGCAATAGACAGTCTGCAACAATTAGTAAATAACAAGAAAATAAAACCAATAAGACATAATGTAAGACACAAAGACACGTCTTCAAGTCAGACATGTCTCCAGAATAATAACAAAAACAGTCTTACAAGTAGTGTCTTGCACAAAAACGTGACTTGTAAAGTACATAGTGTATCGTGCAAAGAGTCGTGCTTTTTGAACATGTCTTGTGTTAAGACATAACTTTGTGTAAATAGATACAGTATCGAAATTGATGACAAATGAAGTGTCTTTTGCCAAGACCCCATTATTTTTTTTTACAGTGCAACGACAGAGTTAGTCATGGATTTAAGGGAGAGATTGCAAAAAAACAAAGTCCCGAAAAAATTCTTATTCATTAAGGCAACTGGTGTGTGTTGTAAAGACTTGATATCAAAAAATATCCCCATCTGTAACGATTAAGCTGAGACCGGTTTGATTGGTACAAAACATTGTGAAATTTTAATGGGTATTGGAGCAAATATGAAATTCAGCCTATGTTTCTATGTGGAAATATAAGATATACAAATCACCCTTTGTGTTTCATTTTAAGTTAGTTCCCGTATCCAAATAAAGGTAGGGAATCTATTGAGTCGTATAATCTATATGACATTATCACAGAAAATATGGATGACTTGACATCTCCCGTTGCACCTTTAATGAATCGCTTCATACATAGTATAACACTTCAAATGTTTTGTCATAGCGATGATAATAGACCTTGAATACTAAAATCATGGTCTACATTTTAATTTTTCAGGAAATATTATTGTATTATGTTGGTTGTAACCAGACCATCTTGGAAAAACCAATCGCTGCTTGAACTTGAATCCGTAACGCGAGCAAAATCGCCTTCGACCAAATTAAAAAAGTTGCATAGTACATATGTTATAGGTCTCAGAAACAATAGGAAGCGCACGCCCTTTACTCTACACGCTTACATATGAATATCCCCAGTGTTGTCTTTCTTGAATGTTGACACGAAAAGGTGGTTAATTCGGACTGGTTAGCCTCTGTATGTCCCGCTCACCCCATCACATGTCAAACTAGGTAGCTTTCCTTCGATCTAATTCTACACGGTAGCTAGAAAAAAAACCAAAAGGTGTTTCCTTTTCGTATTGTGAAGATTATACCAGTGTAAGAGAAAATTGGCTTGGATCTTTATTGGCTCTTGAAGAAACCTTTGGCGACAGCAAAGATCCCGTCCCCAAATACATTAAGATCGATGCGATATCACCAGGAGATAGCGAAAAGATTTATTTTCGTTACCCTACCATTCCCATTGGTTCACGTGCCGCTGGTTCTTGGGCAAACCAATCTGTCTTCAATTGTTGTGCTTTTTGTCCTTTTTCTTTCGATTTCATCATCTGGCACAAACGCAACCTTGCTCTTTCTTAAGATGAAAGATCAACGTAACGAGATGATGTAGGCCTTACTTTAATCGGTGGGGTAATCGCACTATAGCGTGCGCGTGAGGTGGTTTCAAATTAAGCATCGCATGTCCACATCTTAGAACTCATCTTATTGAAAAAGAATCACAAATATGTGCGAGAAGGTTATGATCAGATTGGTCTATAAATAGATTAAAAATTAAATTGGGGCGTGTTGTTTTTGTCATCCATGCCAACAAATTCAATCGCGTGGCAACGTGCGAGACAACTTGACTTTAAGTTCTTAAGTGGTTACAATAACTGATCAAATCTTAGTGCCGAAGCCACAAAAAAGGTGAAGCAGCTAATTTTAGTTATTGAGTAACTAAAAGTAATAATTATCTGAACAGATTGTTAGTCGGTTTAGCAAGACTTTTAGTTGAGGTTTAGCTAACTTTACTTTGCCTTCGCGTTATACTTTTTGGTTTTCGCCTGACTTTGGTAAATATGATTATTTTATAGGCTTTACGCTCGTTTGCGCATGGTTTATTTTTGTAACGAGTGTGAATTGATGTGTGTACGCGTGGGTGGGTTGAGGATGTGTGGGTTGAGAATGGTATAACCTAAAACGAAATTTTGTTCACCCGTTGCAAAATATCCAGTGTGTATCAAGGAAAGAAGGACAAAAAGTCAGGCTAGCTAAACTGTAAAAATGGTGTCTTGGCACGTCATGTGTCGTCAATTTTGAGACATGTCTCATTGTAAGACATGTTCAAATGTCACGTCTCTTTGCAAGACACTAATTTATTTCATTTCATTTTATTTAGTAATACATCCACGGATAACAACACAGAAAAGAATACATAAATATGTACACTTATTTCCACTGTGGTTCATTTGGATGAGCCTAACATGCATATACGGGAAATACGAAAAGATTGCACATACATTAAACTATACCTGTACATCATTCAGCAAGAAAGTCAATTACAAAAAATTGTGTTATGCAAGACGCTTTAGTTTTGTAAGACTTGTCTTTTGTCATCAATCTGGAGACGTGTCTTTGTGTCTTAGATTATGTTTTATTGGTTCTATTTTCTTTTATTCTATTACTGAAGACAGGTCTATTGCCAAGACATGCCTTCATATGACGCCACCGACACCATTTTTACAAGGAGAACACCCAAGGACATTGATGTCCCTGCTGTGGGATAAGGATGTGGGTATATTTTGGAGGTGACACCCATGTAAGCTATGGGGTATTTTATGACAAGTTTGCTGATTTTTTTTTAATGTTATCTTTGGGTGAAAATTTGGTGAAATGACCTAAAAATAGGGGTTTTGGGGTGTTTTTGTTTTTCAAAATTAAAAAAAATGAATTTTTGAGTGATATTAGTGGTTTTTTTTTTTTCAAAAAATAGCTAAAATTATGGGTCTTTGGGTGACAACAATGCTCAAAATTGGGAGGGGGCTATTTTTTGCACGTTCTCCGTCACCGAATGCCCCTTTTGCCAACTAGCCTTACCCTCCGAGGTGCAACGAGAGATTTCAAATAACAGGTGTCCCTAAAAGTGTGAACATTTTAATTTTTGCACGGGTGTAAAGTTTTCTATCAAAATATCCCTTTTTGAAAGGATTAAGCTGAGAATTGTTTCTTTGGTACAAAAATTGTCAAATTTCTAATTTCCTATAGGGGCAAAAAGGAAATTCAGCCCATGTTTTCTATTGATATATAGGCATATAAGCATATACAAATTACCTTTTATTTTCATTTTAAGTTATTTCTGTAGCCAAATAAAAGGGAATCTATTGAGTGTCTAATTTATATGAAGTCACTATACATATCACAGAAAATATGGATGACTTGAAATCTCTCATTGCACCTTTAAGATTGAGGTGAGAAAAATATCCAGAATTAAGATTGAGAAATTCTCAAGACTAAATTATTCAGTCTTGTAGATTGAAATTCAATCCAAATTCAATAGAAGATTAGATCTTTCCTTCATCCCAATCTTTTAGATTGATTTTCAATCTTTGGTTTTAGGAGAGTACACCTGTCCATTTCATACATGAGTGTATAGGTTTATAGGAGAGTGTGTATGATATGTGCATGTATGTGTGGAAGGATAGCCGATGGCTGGATTCGTGGGTGGGTGTGTTCGTACGAAAGTGCAGTCCAAGATTATCTAAGATTTAACAAGCGTTTGCCAATACGCTTAATATCACTTTATATTTATTGGCAAATATGTTATTATTTTGGTTATTATGAAGCCAGCTTAATTACCCAATCTTAAGTGCATATACGCACTTAAAAGAAATAGCGAATTGAATGTAAAGAAATTGATAATGCAAATAGTGGCCATATGCTTGCTATCCTATTTGAAGCCACAGTTTGTTCTAGTAAAAGTGTATTGCGTATGTGTCCATGTATTCTATTCCATCTGTCGCAGTTATATCATTGGCTTCCGAAGGTCAAAAGCAAGACAAAATGGTACTCGTTCCTTTTTTATCCCTCATTTATTAATATTTAAATTGCAGCAGCTATAGATACTTGCATATATTTCTTTTCGATTGTTTGTCCTTTTGCTTAGTTGTCGGGAATCAGCTAAAAAGTAAACGTTTATGGTGCTATAGTTATAATTTGAACATGCATGTCAACGGAAATGAGCAACTTGATATCGTGGATTTTGATAGCAGTATCTTAGGGGTTAAGCCATTTTTATGATCATCTCCAATATCCAAATTGGCAAATATAATTTCATTAATACGTACGAACCCAAGTCACTGTTATGAACAGACCACCGAAAAACCGGACAGATTTTGCACGTGCCACTTTGGTACTTTTACCAGAAGATACAATAAGGACCCCGTCGATTGGAACACTATTGGACGCCTCCGTCAATTTCATGCTTTACGGATTTCAAGAAAAAGATCTCGTCCTTGGCACGCGGATCCACGCGAGGCGAACTTGCGCACGCGAGCCATCGCACTGTTATCTTCCGCGAAGTTTGAAGAGAGAGTTTCTTTCTGGACAATATGTACTAGACAAGACGAGTTTCTTATTTCATATACCTTTTCAATATCTTTTAAAATAAAGTCTTACTCAATTGCACGCTCAATCTTGAGTGCTTTATGGATGCAAAATGTTATTTTCTCAAAACCTTGCGGTTTTAGCTGTTATCACTGAAGACGGACGAATAAGGATCTTATTCAGTAATTGATTCAAGGAATCAAATGATTTTTTTGCCCTGAAAATAATTGAATTAAGATTGGAAAATTGCAAGAATTACCTATTTTGAGTCACAAAATTAAAAGCCTGTAAGACTACCTTCACCAAATATATAACTATTGTACATTTCTTCGACTAACTTCTTTTGCAATGTTTGAGTATACTATTTGAGTTGCTTTATACAGGGGCGCAGATCTAAAGTCAAAACGCTCTGAACCGGAAAGTGGAGTACTTATACGATTTTTTTGATAAAATGAAAGATAAATGTTTGAAGTCCCTCCAAAAGTTTTTTACAACATACCGTTTTAAAACAATAGACTGATTAACATAAAATAACATTTTGCATCCATAAAACACTCAAGATTGAGCGCGCAATTGAGTAAGTATATGCATTGAGATTGAAACCATGAAAATTGCAAGAATTATCTATTTTGAGTCACAAAATTAAAACCGTTAAGACTTCCTTCCACAAATATATAACAACGTTGTTTACTTTTTCGACTAGCTTCTTTTACAATGTTTGAGTATACTCTTTGAGTTGCATTGCAGTTGATGAATCATTAAAGGGATTAGCAGCGATTTGCTAATCCGAAACATCGAAAAAAATCATCAAAATTCATATTTTTATACTTTTGTTACTGGCATGGATATGCGAACAAAACCTGCAAGTGGTTGGCTTGAAATCCGTGTATTAAAGACAAGGCAGTACTTTTATCTGATTCTGTAATTTCTATACGTGCGTATCAAAATTACGACTTGAGATCAAAAAAGCCTTTTCCGGTGAATATCACAGATTTTCAGCGTGATATTGTGCACCATGATACAATTTGACCTCAAACACAGACATTATTGGTCTTTGCTCATTCTGTACTGGTGTAAACCACAATCAGCTGTTTAGTGCAGATTTTGAGATGCCACCCCTGTATGTCTATTTGGGGGAGACGGTATGACAAATTTCCTCAAATACTTCATTTTTTCACTATTTGGTGGTTTGTTTCTACATTAAAGCAGTTATATGGAATTGTACACACTTATCCCTGATTTATAAGTTAAACACATGCATTTCCACATTTGTTCGATTCTCTCGCATTATCGCTGCTAATCCAGGCTTTAAATATTTGCCAAGACATCATTTGAACCAAGAACAATTTGAATCATGAAAAATAGCTCAATCGGGTGGTGATAGCACCTGAAATCTTTTCAACTGCATGGGTATGTATACTTCCAGATAAAAAGTAATTTGAAGTGCTTTATCCTCTGCATACCAAGCGAATTTATTGGATATCAACAGTCTATTATTTGCTCGAGTCAATGCAGCATGATCATGATGATGTACATATAGTTTCACTAATGATGTCACTGTTAGTGTATTTTTTTGGCCCTGTTTATTGGAATGGAATGCCCCGTAAAGATTTGGATTAGGTTCATCATCTCATTTCCTGGGACCTTTAAGCATTAAATTGATTTTCTCTGCTGAGTATAGACGTTTCATATAGAAGTCCCATGTATGCAAATGAGGTATTGCCATTGATTCCGTCCTGCGCTACTGCACAACATCATACAGCGCATGACGGAATCAATTGCAATATACCACATTTGCATACTTGGGACTTCTATATGAAATGTTTACCCATGTTTCAACAGATTCAGCTTGGAATTTAACCAATATAGAATCTACCAATAACTGCATTGATGAAATAGACGAAGATAAGACAAAATGTTAAGTTTTAAAGTTAACGAGATAGCAAAGAAACGGGATTCGAACCGGCGACCTCGAAATTTCGAGTCCAATGATCTATCCATCTGAGCTCTTATCTAAACTGAGTATATTCAATCTTTCTAGTATAATGTTACAATTTTAAAGTAAGTAAAAGTTGCCAAATAATAATTCATATTTCTTAATTGAATCTTGATATCTTCAAGAAGTGGACATATCTAAACCCGCCAATTATTGTGCAGTCGCTTTGACATAATATTCTTTGGAACACATCATCCATTCCCATTATGAAACACCTGGAGAAAAATAACATCCTCTCTGATTCACAACATGGGTTTATAGAGCGAAGAGATCTACAGATATCCAGCTCATCCAAACAGTTGACGACCGTGCCGAATGGGATTGGGCGAAACAACTCATATGGCCATCCTCGATTTCTTCAAGGTCTTCGACAAAGAGTCTCACCATAGACTGACCAAGAAACTGAAACGTCATGACATAACTGGTAGCCTTATCAAGTGAATTGGAGATTTCCACATTTTCCACATTAGTCGTATACCCAGCGAGTCGTTTGTGATTGAGAAGCTTCTGAACTAGAAGCGTTCCACAAGGCACAATTCTGGGCCCACTGTTATTCCTATCATACATCAGTGATTTACCAGATACCTTGTCCTCCAAAACCAGACTATTCTCAGATGACTGTGTTGTTTGAGAAAGTGGCGTGGTCTAACGGTTAGTAAGCTTACCTCTAGAGCAAAGGGTCCTCGGTTCTAATCTCGGTGGGACACTTGCTGGATTTAATTCGAGAACTAAATTTGGGATTTAATTTGTATAACAGATATTGATTAAAACCTGAATACCACTCTCTCCGTGGTTCATTTGAAATGGGCAAAGGAACCATGAAAGCTTGCACTGTGTTCCCATTCGGTGTGATTCGTATAGAGTGTGTTTGAGTGTTGCAATATGGCGCTGTTTGAGGTGCTGCCTCTAAGTTGCATTGTCTCTGTTTAATAATTATGAAGTTGTAAAGTCTCTAGCAATTTGGCCTTCAGGCCACTATTTGAGATTAAATAAACCTTGATTATTATTATTATTATTATTATTATTACTCATCCTGTACAACAAACTCTCATCTTTGTCAACTTCGGGCCGGGAGGACCTGCATAAGCTCCAACGGCAAGATAAATGGCTCGTAAAATTCAATGCCTTTAACTGTTACGTCGTGAAAATCGCCAATAAAAAGAACACCAGACTACTACTTTTCACTTTACTTTTCACTTTTACAGTCTTCACTGTAAAAAATGAGTCAATCGTTTACAAATATAGCACATCATTTTGACCAACTTTAATAGTCAAAACGATGTCTTTTAGGATTATTTGTATAAAAAATTGACTAAGATATTTTACAGTGTTAGAGGAAGTCATTTCCCACCCATGGTCATATCTTGGTGTGGAACTAGAAAGTAAACTCAGATGGGATGATCACATCAACAATATCATCAAGAAGTCAAATAAGATCATGGACTTCCTACGTAGGAATTTTTGGTTCTGTAACGTCAAAGTCATGTCAACTGCCTACACAGCTTTGGTGAGATCAATTGTCGAATGTACAGTGTGTCCCCCAAATACACACGCAACACTTGGTGCCAACCGCCAAAAGTTTTGAACAAAGCACATCACTACTTGTCCTTTGTTGCAAGGTAAGATAAGACTGTTAGCTAATGTCCCTGAAAAAATCATAGTGATAGAGTCACTAGTTTTTAAGATATACATGACCCCAACAGTCAAGTAACTCGCAGGACCCATTTTACAAAAATAAGGAGCTGGTAACCACAAGGGTGGCGTTGAAGAACAGAAACGCAAATACAATTTTGATTGCAATCAAAATTTAATTGACCAAATTTCTTGCAGAACAACTTCTACTGATCAAACAACTGCATTTACAAATTTATTATTAAACTGATATTTATGATATAACATTAATTTATTGGAGATAAAATACATTTATGATGATATAGGATAAAACTATGACTAAGTCATCGACAAATTGTTACGTAGAATTATAAATGCGTGGACTGCAACTTGCTTGTTACATTCTGAACTTTATGTTCAGAATGTAACAATCATGTTTTCAACACAAAACTCGATAACAAGCATGTTTTCAACACAAAACTCGATAACAATATCATCAGATTAATTCTGTCATCCAATTTTGGGTTAAATTAACTCTTGTGTGCTATCGCAGAACGATGATGATTGATAAGCTCTAATCCAATGCTGTCTAATTTCGACAATACGAGGTGTTTGTTGATCATACATTCCTAATTCTATCATATAAATGTGTTAAAATGTGGTTTATTAGCTGTTATTACCAATGGAAACATTCATATGTTAATATTTGTTGCAGCTCCTGGCATTGAAAAAAAAGGAAAATGGTGGTTGAACTTGGATATGGGTTGTTCTGCACACATTGTAGTATAGTATCGTCTGGGACCCTTACCTACAAAGAGACATCATCAAATTATAGAGATGGTAAAAAGGCGACCAGCAAGATTCTGCATGAATAACCATCACCAGACACGCAGTGCCATGCACTCATATTATTTGAACTCAAGTGGGGCTAACTTCAGGATAGGAGAAAACAATACTAAAGACTCATCGTGATGTACAAAATAGATAATGAGCTTGTGGGCATTGTCAGAAACAAATAAATATGGTGCCAGGATCTGATAACCTTTGCGAGAGGTCATAGTAGTGTAGTTGGGTCATTTGGAGGAATTCCGTGACCGGGGAAAGCAAGATAATTTCTCAGTGGATGGTCTTTCTATGAAGGTTAATGAACAAATTTAAGAGGGTGTACCCCTTGTGAAAGTGTGGGCGGATCAAGGAGGGGGGAAATTCATATACAGGGGTCAAAAATATGAATGATGTTTAATGATTGCTGAAAAAAGGTAACCAACGTGCTTCGTCATATAGTTACAAGGATAACAAAGCTCGTTTGTACTACCTGCAACGTTTGTTTATGGAGATATAAGACAAAAATCGTCAAATGTCCCAGGTCATCACGAAAAATCTTAAGTATTGCTCGATTTCTTTAAGAATGGGCCTCAATTGTTTCATATTTCCTCAGAGACTGCACAAAGATTTTGGGTGTGTTTGATTTTTCTTCGAAACTCAAGGCTGGAATTGTCACATCAACAGAGGGTGAAACAATGCATCAGAAATTGGGTATATGATTATGCGCACTGTAGGTTTCAATGCCCCTGCGAGTGACTTTGACCATTTATCGATCCGCTGATCAGAGTGACCTTGAATTATGGTAGCTGCCTTTGGAGTGATACCTCCAACAAACATTCAGCTTTTGGAAGGTGTCCAAAGGCGAGCTACCAAATTCATTAATGCATTATCCTGAATCAGGACTATAAAGCGAGACTTACGAGCCTCAATCTCCTCCACTCACCCTCAGGAGAGACAAAACTGATTTTTATTTCTTTTATTTAGATGTAAAATGGTCATTATGACCTCGATATCAACAAGTTTGTGGAATCACGGCCAGCAACAGACGTGACCAATCCCACAAAATCAGCTTCCTGATCCATTTAGGTTAAGGCCTCAGTTTTGCAGACGAGGCACATAAAGCAACCATTTCATCGTATGTTTCTTCTGGAACAGCTCCCCTTTGCAACCAGTCAAACTGGTTCGTTTGCTACTTTCAAATCTCAGTTAGTTGACTTTTAGAATCCAGATTGCTACAGTATTTTGACCATCAAACATGTTGTACTTGGGGCTTAGTATGCACATGTACAATTGCAGGCCTATGTAATTTGGGGGTTCACTATTTGGCTTTCATAACTCTTGTAGGTGGGCTATGTCCTAGAGTGATCATCACCTGTGTCCCAACCTTTTCACTGGGATTCTTTTGGTTGCAATATCTAAATACGTATATTTTTTATTCTGTTCAATCTTGTTGCCATATATTATTGAATTTTCTTTTTATGCGGTTTGTGTACCAGTGATGAAGTGTAATAAATAATAAATAAAAACATTTTGCAACCGTCTAACATGTTTTTTAAAATTTGGAGATCAATATAGGTTAATGGGTTGACCTTGTTTGGTCATTTATTCCGATAACAAAATACAAATGAGAATGTCACTACTTTTGTTGCAATTCCTGTTGAAAGGTTAACAATTTGAGACTAGTTTTAAAGAACTCGGGGAGTGCAATATTAAAGATTTAACTTTTGGTGATGACCTTTGACATTTACTAATTTTGCCGTATACCTCGGTAACCTTACCCTGTAGGTCTAGCAAACTATAACCTTTTTTATACTTGTAACAAGAAGAAACCTTTGGTGACCCTTTTTATTAAGCATCCAAGCATCTTTTTCATTTTTTGACCCATATTTATGAATTTGTCCCCCTCCTGGATCCGCCCACACTTTCTTTTCTTTCTGGAGGGGCATCCCCCTAATGTGTTCATTAACCTTCATCGAAAACAAATCCACTTAGAAATGATGCTCTGCTTGCTCTCCCGGTCACTGAGATTACTCCAATGACCCAAATATGGTCTGTACACAGAACATCACCAATCTTGGGTGTCTTCAAGTCCTGTGATAGCAACAAACCACACAGCATATGAACATTTAGCTCTTTTGGACACAATGTCCATGCGCGCAGCGGTGTTACATCTACCAAAAAGAAACCGAAGCAGAAGAAGAAGAAAAAATTTTAACTATCGCAATTTGGTGTTGGTAGTTTTCCCTCCTCCCTTTAATTAGGATCACCAAAGTGTCGTTTTATCATCTTGCCAGTTACTGTCCATTGTTCCCCTATTCACTGTTTCACACAATGCATTTGCAATAGGCCTATGACCTGTCATGCGTACCTCTTTTCTTAACGCAATAGGACATGAGAAAACTCTCGTCGTTGCGAGAAAAGTTCTCAAGGGATTTTCTTGGTAGAATCTCTAATTGTAGAATAGATAATCATCAATAACATATGTAATTTTAGTATGATAGTACATTCAGAAAAATCCGAAATGGTTAATTTATGAAGAGTGGCATTTCGATAGGGTAGAATGCCTAACTTTATATGGTCAAAAATCAGCCAGTGATTGCTGGGCAGATTCAAGAGGGCGCCATGGACACCGGTTATACCTAATCAATGATAATCTTCGTAGAAGCTGACAGACCAAGAGAATCTTAGTACCTCTATGGTTATGTAATTTGGTTGACATACTTGCGACAAAGATCCGCAACGAACTTTCTAACAAGGCTTCCAACATGTGTAAAAACAGGCCTACTCGCCAATGTTCATGCAACACAGTGGTGGGTAAACGCTCATCCATAGCATGTCATTGATCGGTGATTGGGCGTGCCCCGTGAAGTGGGAATCGTTTACACTCTATCAAACTTAGAATGGATTCATTGTCACAATGATTTGGTTGGGTGGGTCAAAAGGTCGAGGCCCGTTTTACAGTGGACACTGTAACTGCACTATGTGCATGGCGACAGAATTCAAATTAAAATGTTTTGATCGAGCCGCCCTCGACGTCTTGGCGTTTAAGGCGCGATAATCCGAATTTGGAATCCTGGCTGTAACTTTAGAAACCATCCACCATTGCTGCAGGCTCTATTCTTTCTATGTCTGTCTGTCCAATACTACTTACACGTACACTTAAAAAATAGGTAGTCAATTTGACCCCTGATAACGGTCAACTATACACAAAACCCCCTTGTAGCCAATTTTGACTACTATCAAAGTGTTCCATTTTGTATAATTTGTAGTAATTTATGAATGTAACAGGTTTATATATACTACAATTAGTACACAAATGATTTCAAAGTTAGTCAAAAATTGACAAAACTGTAGTGGGTGTATCTTTGACCCGTCATCTTTGATCAAATTGGCTACCTATTGTAAGTGGTGCAGGGTTAAGTTAATCCCGAGGGTGTGGATTTTGGTCGGTACCCATACTCTCCAAAAAAGAGGGATTAAGCTGCAATTGCGGGACTACGCTAGGGGTAATCAAATTCACAACTAAGTCCCCTAGTGGTATCAAATTCATGCAATATTGTGACTGGCTCTTGAAAAAATGGGAGAAATTAAAGGCCGACTCAAAGATTCCGCGATGAGGGCGCACTCACTTCAAACACATTGTGTTTTTTTGCATATGCTAAGCTTGGTCCATATACTAATCACTGTACGAAATATTAAGCTCAAATCGAAGTCCTTCATGATAGAACAATCAAACTTTGTTATAAATTCCGATCCGGAATTTTTGTTATACCCGGTATCCTATGGTATTGTTATAGATGATGTGACATTTGTTAATGGCGCCCCCTGTTGGTGTAAGAGAGAAACTGGCAGCAAAAGCACCTATACTTAGCATGGGGAAATTCCTGTTTTTTGTGTTAACTTTTGTTTGAATAAATAATACTGAACTTCCTTACAAGCTAATAAGCTAATGCTACAGCTGCATTTGGTGACCAATTTAGATCATGATATTCTGCAATTAATTTAAACCAATTTGTATGTGGTCCTGTCACAGAACTACTGTCTATTTTGCCTGCCAGAAAACAAGAGAGGGCGTCCGAAGTCAACAGTGACGTCATAGGTCACATCATCTAACTGTACATATGTTTATGATGAAAACGGAAAATCCGGATTCATCTCTAACTTTGGAGATTGAGCATTTAGGTGACTATCTATAGTTTCTAGCTAGATGACTATTTGAATTACTACACAAAAATATATTTTTTTTCGAAATCTCTGAGTCAGCCTTTAAACTTTAACATGTCCGGCACATAAAACCCTGCAGTGTGTAATTTTCTTAGCAACTAGTACAAAGCGTTATTTTTTTCATATACTGGTCTTTTTAAGGTATCTTTTTATTCACATATTGAAACAGGTCCCGGTTTTAAAGCAGATATAGTCCGGCGGGAGCCACGGTCCGGTCTCGATAGACGATAACGATAAAGCGTGAAACTCAAGTTGCATGAAGAGTCAAACTGAATTGAGTGCTCTATTCTTACCGTTGTAGCCGGACTATAAGTACGCCGAACTATAATTACTTTTACCCGTATAGTGTATCATTTTAATGCAAATTGGTCCCGTTAGGGGTATATTTTAATCGAAAACGGGTATATTTTCATCACCGAGAATTGGTCCCGTTAGGGGTATATTTCAATCAATCAATCAATCAATCAATCAATCAACTTTATTTCAATATCATCACATAAATTTAACAAAGACACAAAAGACAATGATATTGAGGAGATGAACGAGAGGCCAATAAGGCCAGATGTGATCATCCCCTTAAAACTAAGTTCATATAAACCAACAAAGACACACATACAAACATACAACAAACAAGACATGCCCCAACAAAACTCATCATTCTATTCAGAATAAGTAGGATTTGAAAGATTCTAAAACACTTGATATTTTTACACGTCTTGATATTATTGTCCAAAGAATTCCATAATTTTGGCCAAGAATTTCTCACCGCGGCGATCGGAAACATTTTCTTATTATTATTAATCTAAGTTGTTGCATTTCTTGTTATGGTATTATGTCATTTTTTTGGGCATGTTTTACAAGTACTCTTCTCAAAATGGCTTTGGTACTTGGCTATAGGTATAGTGTTTGTACATAAACACTTGCAAGTTCCAGCTTATATATATCACAGACGTTCACAAATTGAATTTTGAAAATAATTGCCCATAATGCATCATAATGACATATTTAAATCGTCCTTACAGCCCATTTTGCACTTAATTTTTATCTAAATTTTTTTATTAGAACTACCCCAGATTAAGACACGCATATTATTAAGGTGAATACTAGCGTACAATATAAACACGAGTATAATACATGTCGCATCGTACAAAGTGGTTTAAGTTTGATAGTAAACCAACGTTTCTAGAAATATTTTTTGATATTTGATCGATGTGATTTTTTCCACTTAAGATGTTCCGATGATAAACACCCCCAAAGATTTGGTCCTCGTGACTCTCTCCAAGCCACATTATCAAGTCCAACATTAAAATATGTTTGTAGCATTAACTCCAGTTTTTTCTTGCCAATTAAAAACAAAGGTCAAAAAAACATTGCTTTCATTTTCTGTCTGAATATTTAGAGTTATATAATGCTATCCCAACAGCATTTAATTGGTTTTGCTCGCATTACCGATTCATTTAGTTGTCCCTGAACCCGTTTACTATCTCTTGTAATTCACTATTTTATTACATCAATTTTTGTGGCATACGGATGGGATTCCAGTAGAGTAGTTATCATCAGCAAATAAGACTACTTCCAGCAATGAAACGGCCATTTACAATATCATTTTACATAGAGAATGCAAAAAAGGACCCAAGATTGGAGCCTTGTGGTACCCCGCATTTAATATTTTGATAAAACTGAATCATGACAGATGATATCGTAACAAATTGTGTTCTTTATCCAAGTAGCTTTTAAACCATTCCATGGCAATACCTCGAAAACCATAATATCTATTTCTGCAATAATATGTCAATGTTAAAAGTGTCAAACGCTTTTGACAAATCTAAAAATATTCCCAACGTAGTTTCATTTCTTTCTACTGCAGTATTTATTTTACACAATCACTGATTGCCATATTGTTGATGATTTGATCTTAAATCCAAATTGTTTATCATTCAATATTTTGTTTTTATCAACATATAATCCGGACCTCTGTATAAATGACTAGTTTTGAAATTTTATAAAAACAGGGACAAACAGAAACAGGTCGATAATTGGAAATATTTCGTTGTCACTTTTTTATATATTGGAACCACTTTTGCTATTTTCAGTTGGTCTGGAACACGCCAATAGAAATGGAACTATTGAATATAATTCGTCAAAGGCGTTGCTATTTCTTTGGCAACCCTCTTTAACACACATATAGTTTTCTTATATCATCCTGACCAGGACTCTTATTTTGATTAAACGTAGTAATAATCTTTATAACCTCGTCAGTGACTATTGGTTTTCATAAAAATACCTTGGTTGTAAAGGTTCAGTTTCAGATCCCCTGGAAAGAGCATGGGTACCCAACGTGTGTGAAGCTCGCAACGCGTTGTGAAGGCTTGCACGCGTTTGACGAGCCATAGGGGCCATAACGTATTGCCCGCAACGCGTGGGTGATGTATTTTTTGAAATACGTCACAGAAATGCATGATTTTGAATTGGCCGACGCCTCAACGCGTTGCCCAAATGTCTCAACGCGTTGCTACTTTCTCACAACGCGTTGCGGCAATACGTTTATGACCATTATGGCTTGTGACCTTCGCAACGCGTTGTGAATGGTCGCAACGCGTTGTGAAGGCTTCAACGCCGTTGGATTCCCACAACGCGTTGGCAATACTTAATAGCAACGCTTGTGGTCTAATTTTGAAATACGTCACAGAAATTCTCATTCCCTAATTGGCCGACGTGGCCGCAACGCGTTGCTACTTTCGCGCAACGCTTTTGCCGAAATGTCGCAACGCGTTGCCGAAATGTCGCAACGCGTTGCGGCATACGTTTATGGCCTTTATCAAGGCTTGCGATAGACGTTGCATGGTCCAACTACCTCATGAGACGTGTAGTAATTCCCTATAAACACAAACAATAACTGACCAATAGATCAATAAAAAGGAACAATATTGAAGTAGTTTAGAATTTTAGGGTTTTGCCTAAGCTACTCAGAGATTTGTCAAGGAGGGCGCCCTCAATTTTCAAACAATTCTTTTTTGTGACTATCATTGTAGATAACTAAGCTCAAATCCGAAGTCCTTCATAGAAATACAACTTTGTTTAGAAAATTCCGAGAATCCGGAATTTTTTGTTTTACACAGTAATCCATATGGCTAATGGCACCTGTTATGCAACAATGTATGTTTTACGTGCATGAAAACGAAAATCAGATAAGGAGTTGTTTTTTATAAACTATTTTCAACTAATCCACCAAAAAAAAAAAAAAATCAAATCTCCAAGCCCGCCTTTACAGAACGTTGTAGTTTCACTAATGTTTTTGTTTCAAAAGCGAGCTTTATCGATATGCTGTGCTATGTATTTATGTTATGCTATGCTATGATATGCTATGATATTGCTATGCTATTGCATGCCATGCTATTGATATGCTATACTGCTACGATAACATATACTATATGCATTCTTCTTAGAACCTTGTAGAGTAATTGGTTATTTCTAGAAACACGGATTTTGTGGAATGTTTGGCCCGACTTTTTTGGTTAAGTTTGACCCACATGCAGAAAAACAAGTTGCATGAGAGTTGAACTTTTTCAGAGTGTAAAACCGACAAAAACGCATACTGCTTACTCTCAGTGTGAATGGTGTTAGTAGAATAAGACATAACATGTGACACCTCATAATTACTTTTACACTTTTAAGGGTTATAACAATAGAGATGATGTTATCATGTACCGCAACAAGATGTCATCAGTGACAAATTAGCCGCCAATGATACAAACACACTCTGCCTACTTGATGTTCATCAAAACTTTACTGTCTGTATTTTCGATGGTCGAAGCGACGTCGCTCAACACATGATAAACGGTGCTTTAATTCGAACGTAGACTGAGGCGTTTTGACTGTACATGAAATGCATGGTATCCCCCACACCTATTGGTCCGTCTTTGGTTTTTTTGCTATATTTTTATCCGTGCTTTTAATATCTATTTATTTTTTATAGTCGTTTTATTTTAAATTCTCCGAGACAATTAACATCATTGCCATACTTGCTTGCTTTAATTGCTTTCTTACTTACTCGCTACTCACTCGCTCGCTAGCTCGCTCGCTCGCTCACTCCACTCACTCACTCACTCATCACTCACTCACTCACTCACGCAAAGAGGTTAAAAGAGAAAGAAGAACGAAAGGAATAGGAAAGATAAAGAAAAGAAGAAGACAACATACACTATCCATGTTTATAAAAAAGGGCACGAATCGGAGCCTGATTAAATGCATTCATCAATAACTATGAATTCCATTCTTCTTTTTCAACTTTGATTAACACGAGTTAGATGTATTCGTACTCCCTCTCTTATGGTTTTATTCTTGGTTCTACTTTAATAGTTCCTTATAAATACGTACTAACTTGCTCATTCATTCTTCATTCATTCACTCCACTCACTCGCGCACTCAAGCACTCCGGCACTCACTCACTCCGGCCTCACTCACTCACTCACTCATCACTCACTCCCGTCACTCTAACACGAGTTAGATGTAATTCGTACTCCCTCTTTTTTCTGTCGCTTTTATTCATGTGTAAAAACCGTATTCTTTTCACATGTTTGGGTCGGGGGCCTGTTTTGCCTGACACACATTTGATGGGTGTTCAACAGAATAAGACCAGGTCAGTTCTTGAATGGATAATTATGTATTAACAGCTGTTTATTTAGAAGGTTTATTGTCTCTTTGTAACGTTCATTTCTATTCCATGTTTAATTTTAACGTATTCGTTATACTTAATTTCTCACGTGATATAATTCACCTTTTCTTATATGCATAGCTCTTGTTATTATAATTTGTACCATTACATGATAAAATGGATTTGTGAAACATTGTACGGTATATTATTTTATAAGTCTAGACGTTGATCTTGTTGAAGATTAAGAGGAATAGCGCACTGATAAAGTCGTGTCCTCAAGTTGGCAAATTTTGAGACATATCTTGAAATCGACAAGTCCCTTCAACACTAGAAAACATGAATAATTTGTCTGGCCGGGTGTCTGGGCTTGAATACACGATCCAATACACGTGCTCATTAAGATATGTCTTTCCAGCATTCATTCTCTAACTAGAGGACACTTAACTAAGATGTATATCTTAAAGCCGCTTAACTTTGACACGTAGTTATACATTTACACGTGTCTTGTCACAGAGATTGGACTTTCTTACTAGATCAAGCCGTCCTCACTCGCTTGTCTTACGTGTGTCTCCAGATGAGACACTTTAATTACAATGCTTCACTTTGATAGATGAAGATGTTGTCTCAACTACAGCTCAAGACCCTATTGCTATGGACGATTTTTTTTTTAAATATTGCTCAATAGGAGTCTTCTAGGAAAAGTTAACACCTTGTAGTTCGTGACCCTCTACATCAATGCTAGCCTCGTAGGTATACTCTCAAATTGTGGTATCATTTTTTGCAGAGGGGCCAATTTAAGTTTACACAGGGTCAATAATTTTAAAATGCCCCAATCATGTGAAATATCTGCCATATTGTCCACTATCATAAGGATTCCAAAAATGTATAGTTGTACCACCTACGACCCTTGGTTTTTGGAGTTATAAGGTAAAATGACAATATGGTAAAAAGGACAATCTCAATTTGTACAGGGTCAACATTAAAAGTTTCTGATTATAATGGAAATACTGCAAATCAAATTATTGCCTGAGTAAGAGGACTCCTAAAAGTATAGTTTTGATTATGTTAAAGTTTACTTACGGAGATAATGGTCAAAGAAGTCAAACACCCTTGCCATTATGTTGCCCGATGACCTATTTTGTCACAAACACGATAACTATATGCATTGCAGATGGTACAAACCTAAATTCCTAGTTTGACACATTAAGCTAGTTTGAAGCCACTCTTTCATTTTTTTACCAAAATTGGAGCACTTCTTATTTTGACCCGTACAAATAGAAATTGGACCCTCTTTTTACCATTTTAGCCATTTTTACCCATAACTCCAAAACAATGGCATAGTGGTACAAACTATACATTTTTTTTTGGAATCCTATGACATATGGCATACATTTCAACATGATTGGGAGCACTTTAACATTTGGCCGCCTTTTTAACTTAAATTGGCCCCTATTGAAAAAGTGATACCACAATTTGGAGATTACTACCTACCTAGCATTGATGTTAAGGGTCCATACTAACTACCAAGGGGTGTCACCTTCTGTAGTGAGGGGTAAACGATGATGTTTGACCTGGGTCCGAGCTCCTCCTCTAAAAAAATAAGAAGATATCTGAATTTCTAAGTAAGTTAAGCACCAATTCATATTAATTCACCGTTATTAAGGAACCGCACATTAAGTCACGTGATCTCCTGCACATTCATAATCTATGTACTTAACGCAATATTCGATTGTAACGGCCATTTTGAGGATTTTTTAATTTATTGTTGCCGGCTGACAAAAAAGCAAATATTTATTCATCTTCTCTGAAATTCCCTATACGTGCACATCTAACTTATGGTTTTAATTTTGTTTTATTTTATAAGCAACTAGCTGCCAAGGCCTGCATTTCTTCCTGGTGATGATTTTGATAGAGCTATAACAGAACAAATAAGTATAATTTTCTGGTAACACCAAACCAAGTTTTGTGAAATGAAACAAAAATAAATGGTCGCAAAGCAAAACAAGCAATTGTTCTTCAAAGATAAAAATATTTTCTGTTTTGTATTGTATTTTTAATCCTCCAGAACCATTTTGGTCATTTCTACCTCCTGCATTTTGTAATAGCGGTCTATACATAATTATGGACAACAAAACCGGCGGCTTATTAAACCCTGTATTTTCGCCCTTTAATTTTATGTATATGTAATTTACACTTTTATAAACTATTTCGTACTGCTTTTTAACTCTGGGAAATCGTTGGTGACCGCTCTCACACACGTACGACATATCATTAGTCATTAAAATCTGCATTTTCATAAACTTATTTAATCGTTTCTTAAAAACTCTGAGAAAAACCCCGTTTAGGCTGCAGGGCGACCACAAACAAAAATTTGACACAGCATTTTGCTGCCACGGACATGTTTAAGAATGGGTCATTGTGTTACGCACACACCACTTTAGGGCAAAGCTATTAAATCGTTGTACACACACACTGAAAGTAAATGTGGGCACGTGGCCACAAAAATGGACTTCACTTTCTTCCTATTTTTTGCTATAATTCTGCTTTGAGGCTCCACAATGGTTCAAAGCGTTTTTAAAGTTTGATTTGTTGGTCTTGAAACTATTGTACCAAAAATGTTGAATACACAAATGTTCAAGTACTGTTGTTACTTAATATTTGGGGGTTATATCCTCTTTTTAGTAGTTCAATTTGAGGCTTTCCGGTTACTTTGTCAATAGTATAAAGATTTATAAAATGTCTAAAAACATGTTTGAAAATATGTCAAAGCGAGTACAAACACGCCCATTCCCTTTGTGAAAAAGGTGAAACTAAACAAATAAACGAAAATGGACTAAAATCAATTGGGTTCGGCTACTTACTCTTAATCTGATTGAAAACTAAATCTGATTAAACTAAAAACTGATCTAGGGCAATCTAAAATAAACAAAACAAAAATTAAAAGTCAAAGTAAACAAAGGAAAACAAAACTTCCACTTTGATCTGATCCACCCATCAATTTTACCATTATCCAACGACACTAAGAAATCATAAGCATAATATTTGTCCTGCAATGGATTATAGGTGTAGCTTTACTGATAAAATAACTACATCTTAAAGGCGTGGTCATAAGGAGATAATTCGCCTTAGCCAGCGGCTCTCAATACCTATCCGTTAATTGAATCTGGCGAGTGAGTTCTTGTAAGAATTAAGCCGATACGTGCAGTGGTGCTAAGTGGTCCCAGGAAAGACCAGGGAACGTCTTGCATGACAAACCATAATCTGATGAATTGACATGATCTTATATTACAAACAATATTAACATAGGTAATATTTAATAATAAATTAAATGTTTGAAGAACAGAATGAATAAATCAATCAACCATGTTATGGTATTAATTATTTATATTATTGATCCAATATTTTTATGAATTTTATTCCATTATTTTATTCACCTGTTCACTTGATTACTTAACCGATACTTACATTGTGCTACTTGTGACGTACTCACTTATGCTATAGAAGTTGGCATAAAGATAATTAATTTGAAACACACTTTCTCGTTAAGAGTTTATGTTGAAACTGGAATCTTAACGGCCCGGGAAACTTAAAGACAATTGGCCTATTGAGCAACAAAATGCACCCCTGACGTAAATTTATTTGTCAATCTGGTCCACTTTTGGGCTCAAAAACCGAACGACCCATTGGGAAATTTCCTGAGCTATGCAGATATGGTCAGTGCGACCCTGGTATAGGAGTAAAGCCACTCAGCTCTGATCATAATAGCCCATGCAGACAATTATGTCTTATTTCCTGAAGCGTTATGCCCACCATGTGAAAAATTATTTTTGCGAAACTATCAATATTTACGCCAAGGTAATATGAGGAATTATTATTATTTTCAGTTTCCTATTTTGTGCATTATTACATTCCTCCTAGTTTAATTGGTCCCATAATTTAGCACCTACAAAACTTGATTATTATATATATATATATATATATATATATTATATATATATATATATATATATATATATATATATTATATATATATATATATATATATATATATATTATATATATATATATATATATATATATATATATATATATATATATTTGATCAATTTCATAGAGTTTTAAACAAAATAGATTTTAACAGACATTTGAGCAAAAATATTATAAGGTTTGTATACACGTGGGAGTATAGCCTACCCAAGGCCTATATATTACAAAGGACTAAATTTTAAATCCCGCTTCTGAAAGTCCTTACTCGAATATTATGATAAATTCAATTCCGACCGTCTCGGGGTTTAAAATTTAAAAATCAAGTGGAATGCTTAGAAATTAACAATGCCTTTATTGGTCTGAGCTTTTAACGAATTTACCTCAATTGATTAGTACAAACATGGAGACATTAATGTTTTATGTGATGGATTCAAATGCACTATTTAGGGACGTTTAAATCAACTGGCTCTTTCAACAATCGAAGAAACGCAACATTACTGGAGACGCGTATTGTAGCGTAAATTGGTCCATCGGGACCACATATACCAAGTCCTGGCAAAGTTGAATGCGTGCAGGAATCCAAATTGTATGGGTATAAGGCCTATAGATATATTCATGTTTTTTTTAATGGGACGGTTCCACTTCTTAAAGGGACAACAAAGAGATTTTTTTTTCTGGGCTTCCCGATTTTCCTTTAATTTTAAGCAATTTGAACTGTTTGTAGAAGTCCTATAAGAACATTCAGATTTATAATAGGAAACAAACAAGTGTCAAAGAAATCCGGAATCAGGAAAAAATAACCAAAGTTTGGTCCTGCTTGTCCCTGATCGCTTTTTTTTTATGGAGAAGCCAATGCCTTGTACCAAACTAATAAAACTATCGCGCCGTTAACAGAAAACTACAAGAACTTAATAACTTTTTTAGTAATTTTTTTTTAGCTTCTTCCCTTCAAGTGTGGAATCAGCAAATTATAAAAAAAAATGATTTTTTCGAAAAAAAAAATGGGCACCGAAATTGGGAATCCATCTCAAAAACCACTGGGCTAAAAAGTAGCTTGTTTGTACTCATTTGAAAGTATTTTTCTGTTGATTCCCTAATATGGTCAATGGATTATATTTTTTAATAAAAGATTTGAACTTCGTAACGTCTATTATTGTCTGCAAATGCACTTTAGGGGAAAAGCGCGAAAGAGGTTCTAAACTGTCCTTATCTCATGGAACACGTAAGATTTTAAATTAACAAAAGAGTTCTGTAAAATGTTGCATAGCACCTTTTAGGTCTCTTAGGAACCCTTTTGGGGATTCTCAGATTTTTATGAACATTTTTGAGATTCAATTCGCGAAGGTTCCATATTATAGAGGGAAACAGGTTCTAAGTTGCATTTTGATTCTTAGAGTGCCGAGTGTTAGATCCAGGATTAAGATTAGAAACATCAGTATACATCTACCTGAAGATAAGAAAACAGGTTGAGCATTTTAAGTGTACTCACAAAAATTAACTTAAACATCAAATACAGAGTGTTAAGGTTATAAATACTAATTGAATACATTTTAAGTGCACACACAACCGCCACGGTTAAAAATATCGTTTTGTTTTTGAAGTTCCAAAAAGCACTGAAACTCGATTCTCCACAGACCGATTGGATAATATGATTCATACGGTCGGATAGTTGTTACCTTGGGCATATGAATTTTACATAATTCTAAATAGCCACACGGTGATCGATGCAAAGGTCAAATAGCCCTATGGAGTGTTACTTAAGCAATTGTCCGAATTGTCCCCTGTATACTGTTCCTCAAGGGAACGGTGATTTTTCCTCCTTAGTTTGTGGGACAACGGTTCGTAGTCCAGTATTCCGATCACAGGTCCTAAATCACCATACACAAAACGCTTGTACATATAATCCTTATAACACCCTATAGGCAAAGTATGGTTTACACGGAGCGAGATCATACTGACCGATATTGAATATGTCTAACTTATTGGTAAAGAGACCCACGGCAAAAAGTGAAATCAAATGCGTGACATGTCTACCAAGTGATGCCAAGTTTTAACATACGGTTAAATAAGTGAAATCGTCCGAGTGGGGTTAAGAATGGTATAGCAAAAAGTGCAATCATTCTTGCGTTATGATAATGATGAAGCCAAGACTCGGGTCGGGATTGTAGTGGTATCGAGGCTTTTCAACGCCCAAATGCGGGAATTCTGGTACAACTTTTGTGAAAATAATGGTGCACGCCGCTTTGCGGGTCGGCGGTTCAGTCTGTTAATAACGGCGGGTATCAAAGACTACTTATCGCAGACCAGGAACAGAGGAACGTATGGCTGTGGGCCAGGTTAAGCTACTATATAGTTTGTACATCTTAGTAATAGTATTATTTAATTCTGTTAATATTATTTCGGTCGGATATATTTGTTACTAATTTGTTTGTAACTTGTATTTTGTTTGTTTTTGTTTGTGGGCTTGTTTGTTTGTTTCTATTTTATGTATATTGAAATAAAATGGAATCATCGAGAAATTAATTTTAACACAGGTCTCCCACATAGACAAATTGAAAGACATGGCCGGTGAAATAATGAGTATGGTCCGCCCGGAGCCATAGTCGGGCTCCATAGACGCAACGAGAAGAAAGCGTGAAACTTAATGTGGCATGAAGAGTGGACTGAATCGAGTGCCCTATTCTTCACGTTGTAGGTGGACTATGAATCTGGAGGACCTCGCTTCCGTTCAAAAATTTCACACTCCCCCCTTGCTCATGAGGAGTTCCCCATTTAAAAGTTCATGTTCCCCTCTCTCTCGTTGATGAAAAATTTCACCTTCCCCCTCTCTCTTACAAAATTTTTTCGGGTTCCCCCTCAAATCCTCCACCCCCGGCGTAAATAATGACCCCTCCCTTAGGACATGTCATAAATCAGTACCTCATATATCATTTCAGAATCTGTTCCTGCATGGTTTCCCATTTGAAAACCCTAAAGGTCCTTGATCCGGGACACTTTATGCTAGTAGGCCTACAATAGTTTTGGAAATTCGGCTATAGTACTTATATACCGTTGAAAAATTGTTAGCATGAAACTATAACGCCCTCAATTTTGGTTAAGAGTGCTTCGTGAATCTTCTCCTCAGGTTTGAACCCACCTTTGGATCAAATCAGTGAATTTTTCACTTGCTATCAATTTATGTTGTTTGGAGACTCGTGTTATCAAAATATTTCTCATGGTTAATGATTTCCCATATATTTAAACTATAACATTCAGAGAAGTGGGTCAGAATCATGGCAAAAACTATATACACACTTATCAAAAGAGTGGATTTTCACCTAAACAGAGAATTGTGTTCCTCTTGACAAGAACACAAGAGTAGGTTTGTTAAAATGTGTTTGGTGTCTGGAATTAAATGTTATTAGCAAGTCCAAGATCGCGGTAAGAATGACGAAGGAGGTATTGTGAAAAAAGTTTGTTTGCCGAAACTAAGAAATGGTGAACACAATGTTTGTTTGTTTGCTCGTATCCACAAGTCATTGGTAATGGCTTTGTGGTGGTGTTCAACTAGTGTGTTGATCCGGGGCCGCGTGTATCCATGATACGGACGCTCCTGATATGGCCCGCTATTTGAGGCTGGGGCGGAATGGGAACAGTCAGGGGTTACACCCTACTCTTATTCGACACTGACTGCGATGTACATGTACAGTTGTGACTCTCTATACACGGGACCGACGGCTTAACGTCCCCTCCGAAGGACGGGATGCTTTCATGATCCATTTGCCCAATTCCAAGTGAACCATGTAGGAGAGCGGTATTATGTATTTAGCTGATAGCTGGTATACAGATCAAATCCAGAATTTATAGTACCCGAATAAATCCCAGCAAGTGCCACGACCCCACCGGGATTCGAACCCGGGAATTTTGATGTTAAATTTGCGCCAGAGGAAAGCACCCTAACCGCTACGGCCACGCTCTCCCACATATGACTTTGGCACACAATGTGCCAAAGTCATAAAGAAAATGATGGCTATGAATACACCTCTCACGATGTAACTCGAGCTGGGTCTTGAATTTCTTGTTCCTGGCTTGAGAAAAAGAAAACGACTGAAACATGTGCCAGACGTTTAATCACAATGGTCATTTTCAGGCCCGTTATAGTTAAGACAGGATTAACTTTGCAAGGGTGCGAATTTTCCCGAATTTGGGGGGCACTTGCATGGGGAAAAGTGGAGTTTTACCTTCTCTAACCGATCTTTTGAACATTTTTATTTAAGATAAACACGCTTGTGATAAACACGCTTGTGAAATTTTAACATCAATCTTTAACTGCAAACCACTATAGCCGTTGACTTTCTAAACACCTCTTTCAACATCCCTATTATTTTGTTACAAAACTATCAATAGTGGTAAATTTGGTATCAATGTATAACTGTGGGTCTCCTCTTTCTATTGATACTAAATAAGTACCAATATCTCTAGCTCTCTGCTTAACGTCACAATAACATTATAATACAAGGAAGGTCTGAATTTCTCCAATATTCGCTGGAAATAGGTTTTAAATTCTGAGTCAGAAATCGTACAAACACTGATTTTTGCCAAGGTGTTTGCATTATGAAAAGAAATAGCTATGTTGATTGACCCACATTGTAAGCTTCATGCTCATATTAGTAACACCCCCTGAAATTCGACAACCTACCCTACTCCCGAAAAAGACCATTTTATTTACTAAAATGAGAACAAATTTAAGGGTAACCTACAAATAGCCGAAAATTCCGTTTTGTTTTGTAGGCATAAAACGTCATAATATTTAAGTAAAAATTTACTTGAATTATGTAAAATTTTACAAAATTTGGTAAATATTACAGTTATTAAGAAAACCGTACCTAATTATTACAAGGTGTTATGTTTACATGTTGTTATTTTTACCAAATTATGTAAAATGTTACACAATTTAAGTCAATTTTACTTAAATATTACGAGGTTCTATGTTTACATGTTGTTATTATTTTCTGAATGCATTGGCTCTTCTCTTCCAAAATAAAACAAAAACATTCCAACAAATAAATATGTCTCAATAAACCAGATATCCCAGATCAAGAGAAGAGCGATATCCGTTATATCTCCAGGCCAACAATTAAAAAATTAGCAAGATGTTAGAGCTAATCACAACAATATATGTAAGTCATTATTAGCCGGTATATATAAATGCCCATAGGTCTATTTGCCTTATTACTAGATCATTTTAGTTATCCGTTCTATTGTTGGCTCAAATTAGCGATCCAATAAACTAATCTAAATCATATGAAATCATTAGCTACACTTGACCTCCTATATCCCGCCCCTGGGTTTATTTACTTAGTTCTTTCTTACACCCGTGTTGGAACTACTACGGTTACGCCCGCCTGATAATTTTCCCCCCGTCCATTCACTTACCAGATTTGGAGAGAAAATAACGTTATGTAGAGCGAAAAGTGCACTAAGGGGCGAAAAATCGGTTGAGGTAACTATACTAGATTTTTTTTAAAAAGTACGAAAAATCCCAAGGCAGGCAGTAAGCAAAGAAACAAATAGTATAACTGAATTATTCCCCTATAGGTATATAGGCTTATTCAGAATTGAAAGACTTGGAATCTTACATTTTGAATTCGTAAGAAAAGAGCCAGAAAGTCAAAGGTATGAAAGCATGTATCATTTTAGCGAAACCCGAGATTTGGTTGGTAAACCCCAGTTTAGGCTGCCGAAACCACTGTTCCGACGGATCTGCAGTGGACTGTACAGTTCTGTCAGGTATGTTGGATATGAGTTCTGTGATGCAGACTGCTGTTCCAGTCGCGTATGTTTCTGGGGAGAAGTTTTTTCTTCGTACCAGTCTTACCGTGGTAAGGGGAAGAGTGTTCAAGACCAGATGAAGGTTTCTGCTGCTCTGGCTGCCTCACATAAAGACGAGCTGCTTTGAACTCGGCATTATATTACATTTACATCAGCACCCCTATAGCAGGAAAACTAGAAAATATTTGCGCTGCATGAAATTTGATGGTGGGAAAACGGGTGTAGCCAATGTGTTAATGTGGGGTGGCATTTTAAGAGACCATGAAAATTTCATATACCATTAAAGTGTTACTAACATTTTCAGGTTGTCTAAATGAACGCATCTGCAGACGTTGCCATTTTCTTTTATTACGGAAATGGGACTTAATTTAATGCCAATGGGGCAGACGCTCTTGAGTCTACTTGGGTGCTTGCTCCCTTTTAGGCTGTTACTCTTTTTTAAAACTTGGTGACTCTTTTCCGTTGCTAACGTTTTTGGCAGATTTCCTTTGTTTTTGTGAACATTGAATAGCTGTGCACGAACAGTTGTGCACGAACAGTTTGGTTGAGTGTGTGATTATTCCATATATTGCATGCTGTATCGCCGTCGACCTGTGACACGATGCGTTATTTAAGCGTTTTGTGAAGTTCGTTACTCTTGAACATGTTTATGCATTTGAAAAAAACAAAAGGGTCACTGTTTTTTTTTCACTCGGTATATTCGGGTAATTATTTTTGTTCTTTAATACCCAGAAAATAAAATATGAAGAGCTTGAAGTCCATGAGCTTTTTATTCAATTCATTCATTCATTCATTCATTCCAACTTTATTTCATGCCAACCATCAGACAATACACTAGGTAAAATAAATATAAGATATGAATTGGTAAACAAGGTCAAGCCACCCATTTAATCCAATTTCGTTGACCTTCTGTGCCCCCCATATCTGGTAACTAAGTATTTTAGACAGTCAAAAAATTATTCCTTAATTTTAACCTATGAACTCAGTGCAATAATTGCGACACACATGAATTCTTATGTCAAATCGGAGCCAACTTAAAATTTGACCCCTTGTACAACGAATTGACCCTTTTTATTGATTTTTGCAGTTTTTAGCCCATAACTCTTAAACTTTATGTGTAGATAGCACAAACTATAACTTCCTGAATCCTTGTGGTTAGACGAATAACATGGTATACTTTTCAACACAGATGGATCAATGAAAAATGTTGACCCTGTACAACTTGTCTTGACCCCCTATCCTTAAGGCACCATCCTGCCACTTAAGAATCACGTTTCAGGGCAGTGTCAGTCTGTAAACATATTTAATCACTCAAAACCTTTTGTACTGAGATGTGTTACAAATGTCTGCTAGCTCCCGCGTTAATATAGTGTCATCATTTTTTCATATTAAATATTGTACTTGAACATTTGTAGGATCCTATAATGCAACGATACAAAGTTTAAAGCCGTTCTGCAATTGTAGGCCTTTCTACAAAAAAAACGAATTACAAAGGCCATAGAAGTTTGAAGTGTTTGGTTTTTGTTGTTGTTATTTTTGGTGATAATAAAAAAAAAAACAAAAAAAAAAAAAAAAAAAAAAAAAAAAAATTGTTATTTTACATTTTTAAAAGAAAAGAATGAATTCTGCTTTCTTGTATTTAGTTAACGTATATGTTCGAAGAGGACCTACCTGTTATATTTAGACAAAAAATGTATTTACAGAAATTGCCAGTTAATTTCTGCGATTAGCTAATACATGCTCTATAGATACAACTCAGCACTACTCCGAAACCCTTAATTAAACTGCAGAAAAACCTGAAAAAACCTCCAAACCGGGCTGAAAATAACGAAATACAAACAGTTGTAAAACAAAAACCCTGAATTCATTGCTCATGCAAAAAGTATGCATTCTGCAACTATGGGGAACATTTATGTCTGAGCAGGTAAAATTTACAAGGATACAAGAATTGATTTTACAATACTTCTTCATGTATTGGCATATTGGAAGGAAATTTCTAAGTAATATAGGAAATACCTGAAAAAATCTTACGAATTGTAGCAACCAGCTTTTTGTAGAGAAAAAAATAAAAAACTTAAAAAAAGCAAAAAATAAAATATTGATATTGATTGTATGTTAGCCCCGGAGCTAGCAGACCTTTGTAACACATCGTCAAAGTACAAAAGGTTTGAGTGATTAAATATGTTCTAAAGACTGAAAAGGCTCCCGGAAATAAATTCTTACAGTGCCACCGAGGGTGCATCAGGAAGAGGGGGCAAGACAAAGTTTGAACAGGGGCTTAATTTTAAATTGATTTAATCGTGCTGAAAAGTATACCATTAAATTTACTAACATTTCTCAGGTTGTCTACATGAAAAAACGCATCTGCAGAACGTTTGCCATTTTCTTTTATTACGGAAATGGGACTTAATTTAAGCCAATGGGGCAGACGCTCTTGATTCTACTTTGGGTGCTTGCTCCCTTTTAAGGCTGTTACTCTTTTTTTAAAACTCTTGGTGACGTCTTTTCCGTTGCTACGTTTTTTGGAGATTTCCTTTATTATTTTTGTGAACATTGAACAGCTGGGCACGAACAGTTGTGCACGAACAGTTTGGTTGAGTGTGTGATTATTCCATATATTTGCATGCTGTATCGCCGTCGACCTGTGACACGATGCGTTATTTAAGCGTTTTGTGAAGTTCGTTACTCTCTTGAACAATGTTTATATGCATTTGAAGTTCACTGTTTTTTTTTTTAAGTGTTAAAATTACAAAGGTTTATTATTTTTTGTTTCTTTATACCCAGAAAATAAAATATGAAAGCTTTGAAGTCCATGAGCTTTTATATCAATCATTCATTCATCATTCAATCACTTATTTCCCATGCCCAACCCCATCAGCAATACTATAGGTAAAAATATAGAAAGAATTGGTAACAAGGTCCAGCCCCATTTAATGCAATTGACGTTGACCTTCGTTGCCCCCCAGATCTGTAACTAAGTATTTTAGACAGTCAAAATTATCCTTATTTTAACCCTAGACTCATCAATTAATTTGCATGCAACCATTTTTGAAGCTAAGTGGGAGCAACTTTAAAATTTGACCCCTGACAACGAAAAATTGACCCTTTTTAATTGATTTTTGCAGTTCTTAAGCCCATAACTCTTAAACTTTATGTTGTAGATAGCACAAACTATACCTTTCTGAATCCTGTGGTTAGCGACTAACATGTATGCTTTTCAACACCGATTGGATCATTAACCATTTGACCCCTGACAAACTTTGTCTTTACCCCCCCTCTCCTTAAGACACCATTTCCTGCACTTAAGAATCACGTTTTTCAGGGGTCCTTTTCAGTCTGTCCTCATATTTAATCACTCAAACCTTTTGTAACTTGAGATGTGTTACAAATGTCTGCTAGCTCCCTCGTTACTATAAGTGTCATCATTTTTCTATATTAAATTATTGTACTTGAACATTTGTAGCTCCCTATAATTGCCGATATTCAAATTTTTAAAAGCCGTTGCCTTCTTGCAATTTTTTCCGTTTCGTTCGGCGTTCGGCCTTTTCTACAAAAAAAAAAACGAATTACAAAGGCCAATAGAAGTTTGACCGTGTTGTTGTTTTTTTGTTGTTGTTCTTTTTGGTGATACATTAATTTTTTTTTGTTATTTTACATTTCTTAAAGCAACGAATGCATTTCTCTGCTGCGCTTCTTGTATTTTAGTTAACGTATATTTTACGAAGAGGACTACTGTAATTACGCCAAAATCTTTTACAGAAATTGCAATTAATTCTGACGACATTAGCTAATAACTGCATATATATATACAACTCACTACTACTACTTACTACTTTTACTCCCTACTCTACTCCGAAACCCTTAATTAAAGCATCAGAAAAACCCTGAAAAAACCTCAAACCGGGCTGAAAATAACGAAAATACAAAAAATTTGGAAAACAAAACCCTGAATTCATTGCTTTCCCTAAAAGTAGCCATCTGCTCGTGCAAGACCTATGGGACCTGTACGTGTCCTTAAGCAGGTAAATTTACAAGATACCAAGAAATTAATTTTACAATACCTATCATGTTATTGGCATATTGGGCTGGCACTGAATTTTCTAATTCAATTATAGGAAAATACCTGAAAATCTTACGAATTGTATGCACCCATCTTGGTTTAAGAGAACAAAATTTAATTATTACTTATAGAATGTCCGCGAAGTGTGATATTACTTGCTATGTAGCCCCGGATCTAGCGACCTTTGTAAACCCATGCGACGTACAAAAGGGTTTGAGTGATTAATATTTATAAAGACTGACAAGATCCCGAAACATAATTCTAAGGCAAATGTTGCCTTAAGGAGAAGGGGTCCAGACAAAGTTTGTACAGGGTCTAATTTTTAAATTGAATTTAATCGTTCTGAAAAGTAATACCATGTTATTTGTCTACCCACAAGGATCAGGAAAGGTCTGTTTTGTACTATCTAACAAATTAAAATTTAAGATTTATTAATAGACAAAAACATGAAAAATCAATAAAAATTTAGGGTCAATTTCAGTTGTACGGGGTCAAATTTTTAAGTTGCTTCGATTTGAATAAAACGGGTGCAAATTATTGTGGAGCTCATAGATCAATGAAAGGAATAGTTTGAGTGTCCAATGCTTGCTTAGGAAGGGGGTTAAACAAGTCAAGCCCCATTGAAATGCAATGGACGTGACTTCTGTGCCCCTACATCGGTAACTAAGTATTTTTTAGCAGTCAAACTATTCCTTGTTTATCCGCATGAACTCCAATCCCTACTTGTACCATTTTGGTATCTAAATCGAGCAACTTTAAAATTGACCCCCTGTAACAACTGAAATTGAACCCTTTGTATTGAGTTTTTGCGTTTTTTAGCCCTATAACTCTTAAACTTTAACGTTGTAGATATGATACACACTATAACTGTTCCTCCTGAATCCGTGTGGTTAGAAAAATAACATGGTATACTTTTCAACAGATTGATCAATTTCAAAATTTGACCCGTGTACAAACTTTGTCTGGCCTGGCCCTCCTCATCCTTAAGGCACCTTTGCTGCAGATTAAAATTACGTTCAGGGGTCCCCGCTGTCAGTCTGTCACATATTTAATCACCTCAACCTTTTTGTTGTACATGAGATGTGTTGACAAATGTCTGCTAGCTCCGGGTTAATGGCTCTTAGGCCATATTTTCGGTTCTAATTGGCTGTGCAATCACCTTGAACTATTGTCCCCCATTTTACTTTTATATAACTTTTGACAATACTTTAAAAGGACGACATTTGTATTTGTTATGAACATTCATTTAAATGTAAAATCGAACTGACAACTTTGATCTAACGATATGAATATATCTAAGAGAGATTTGTCGCATGTTTTAACCCCTTATACAATTTTAGATTGATATATATACTTTCCATTCCGTTTTTCAATGGTCAGGGTGACCGTAATACCAAAAGTAAAGATAATGATAACCAGAACTGCGAGTTACAAATAGCGATGTTGCGGCTCCCGTCGTACGGTAATCATACAATTGGCTTCTTTTCAAGTTAGCTGCTACGCCTCAAAAGAAGCCTATTGTATGTATACCGTACGACGGGAGCCGCAACATCGCTAATATAATTTCAACCCGTCGAAAGTATAGAGGGCTACTGCCGGACTCGAAGCGACAATCCAAAAGTAAAATCAGTAAATTCCATCGCTTAGACCACTGAACCAAATTGGAAGCGTACAGAATGAATCGCGAATTGTTGTTTAAGTAAGTGAGGATTCATTAGTGATGTTGACAAAAGAATCCCGTTAAAGGTCCCAGGAAATGAGATGATAAACCTACTCCAAATCTTTGTGGGACATTCCATTGCAATAAACAGGGCCAGAAAAAAAGAATACACTACCAGTGACATAATTTGTGAAACTATTGATTAGCAGTCAGTGTCATAGTCACCTGGAATTTTCTATTACTCTCTTCAATAGTACCTCAAATGATGTAATCACCAACATTGTAGACTTGACACAAACCACATCAATTCTAATTGCATTTTCTGGGACCTTTTAATGAATGATTTTATGGTTACATATTAAATATGACAAAAAGGTTATATCGATGGGCATATCAACAAGCTATTTATTTTTAATAGTCTTCATTTATTCATTTATTTACTTATCGCGTACTTGTTAGAAATAGAGCCTGTCTGTGAGTGAGAAAACTGGGAAAGGGTTCATGTTTGAAAAAAAACGCAGGACGTGTGTATTTGACTCAACTTTGTGAGCGGTCAAGAGACGGGCGCACTCACACAATTGAATAATAAATAATCAAAGCCTTGATAGAAGGCTATATATGAAGTCAATTGTTTTCAATATTATCAGTAAAAGGCACATCATGAGGATAACTAGAAATTATGTACTAAGTTTGGCTAATGTTCATTCATATCTTGCTCATGAAATGTGTCAAATATACTTCTGAGGGTTGAAATACGTACTCTGTTTTTGTATTACGAGCAGTTAAGTGATTGTTAACGATACTCTCACCTAGTGGTTTTGCTACTCAAACACGCGTCAAACAAAAGGAAATTTGTTTCTGTTATACTCACGGTGTGTCGCTTCTATCATGGACGTTCTAATGCATTTTTTGTTGCTGTTTTGGGGTTGTTATTTTGTAACTTGGTGGACACACTACCGTGTGTCTTAATAATAGTTGATAATCCGATGGTCATTTCCTCAGATTCATTTTGCAATACAACATTAGGCCTAATAAGATTAAAAATCAATACATCATAAGAAGTCAAGTGAATCCACATAATAATTGAAGTTGACTCAAAAAGTATCTTGAATTTAAAGCAATGACGGATGATTTTTAGAGAAATATCACAAAAACAAACCTTTGACTGATTTTGTCCTTTATTACAGGTTTATGTATTTTAAAGGGGGGTGACCCGATTTATAAAATTTTAATCTTGATTGAATGACCTTGACCCCAATATTCCATCCGTAGAATTTCACGCCAATATTCAGGGCCGTACGCAGGATTTATTTGGGGGGGGGTGCGGGACTTCGAAAATGTGGACTTTTTTCCCGAAAAAGTGGACCTTTTTTGGTGAAAGTGGCCCTATAACCCCCCCTAAAATGGAGCTTTTTTGGACTTATTGAACATTTTACAACCAAAAAGTGGACTTTCTTGCCAAAATTTCTCTAAGTTTTGGACCTTTTTATCAAAAAATTCAGCAAAAAGTGGACCTTTTGCCCCTTTGTGGAATTTGGGGGGGGGGATGCGACCGCACCCCCGCAACCCCCTGCGTACGGGCCTGCCAATATTTCAATCCGCTTTGTTGTGGCGCTAAAATTAACATTGGTCTACCAAAATGGAGCAGCTCTTTGCTCATAACATCCAAACCAAGTACCTTTGAGTCCCCAGGGTAAATAACAAAATGGTAGCGTTATTCTAGTACCAAAATTGTGACCACTTCCGATAAAATATGTGGTTCTGGGGACGAGACTATCAGCGGTCTTGCCATGGCACTTTAAACTGTTCATCAACTTTGATTTTAATTTCATAAAAGACAAGGGAATTGTAAAACGATTGACGAATAGACTTACATGTAAAACAGGCTAATTGGGATCGGGGATCCCCGATATTAATTATAAAAAAATCTTATTTCAAGAAATACTGATCATCTAAAGCTATATGAGGGAGTTTAAGTTTATTAAAAAGAAACCTAACGGTATCAAAATTTCACATCGAAAAAAAAGCGTGTGTCACATAAAGTGTGCCATTATTGCTTTAAAGGTGCAACGAGAGATTTCACATATCAGGTGTCCCTAAAAAAATCGTAAAGTACTGATTTTTGCCCTGATGTAAAGCTTTCCATCAAAATATCCCCAGCAAATTCAAAATTTAGCCTATGTTTTATATTGAAATATAAGCAAATCAAAATCACCTTTTTTCTCCCTTTAAAGACATTTCTGTAGCATAATACAAGGTAAGAAATCTATTGAGTGTCTAATCTATATGAAATTATTATTATGACACAATATTTGGGGTGCCTCAATATCTCTCGTTGCACCTCTAATGAAATTAGATGCACTAACTTGAAGGAATTAATCGTCTAAAGTTTTAAGTAACATATATGAGTGTATTTCTCACTCAAATATGAGTGGGTATATACAAGCAAAATGTCCGCACTGAGTCTACGTGTGTACGATAAATTTTCATATTTTAATCGTGAACACGCCCGTCGCCCGATTTGAAATGGTTCATCTTTATCTTTAAAAGGTAAAATTCTGTAATGAAATCGCGTTTTCTGTCTTGCCTCAGACAAATATGGTTATACCTTATAAAGTTTGGATGCGATACCATACAATCTTCTCTCTTTGCTAGAAATATAAATTATTACATCGAAATTTAGGGGAATACAAAGAAAAAGAAAAGTATAAGGAATCCACAGTGCCTCTTGAAATTTGGGAAAGATGTGCAACGAAGTTCATTCCTCTTTATAAGAACTAGGTTTCAAATTATTTGATTGAGTAAATCTGATTTTATAGTGATTTTTTTCTGGGAACATAAAAGCCGATAATGCGATGGATATATTTCTTCAGATTTCTATTGCAAGTAAACATTTAAATAATATAACTAAAAACCAACACATCATATAAGAAATTGAGTCATCTTCAATAATTGAAGCTGACTCAAATAAAAATAATATGACTTTAATGAAACTAGTTGCACTAAATTAAAGAAATTAATCAATTTTGAGTACATTTCGTCAAATACGAAGGGGCTACATTGTTCATTGTTTAAGCAAAAGTAATTGGCTCTTCTTGTGTAGATACACTTTCATATTTTAATCTTGAACACGTCCGTTTCGAAATTGTTCATCATTGAAAGGTACAATTTTATAATCAAATCGCATTTTCTGCCTGGCCCCAGACAAATGGCTTTGAGACTTAAGTTTGTGTACACAATAATAGGTATATAATTTGTGTATTCAGATATGAATAATGGGTGTACTGAACTCTTGAACTACACGTTTTATGGCATTTATAGTTATGAGTGCACACAATTTAATATTTCTTTAATCAATGGGTCTAGATTGTATAAGCGTATAAACGCCAATATCTTGATATAGCCCATAATGCGGAATAAAGCATATGGCAGCTATTTGTGGATATTCATATAATGTTGACATCAAATAGCTGCCTCTTGCTTTATTCAGTATCACGGGCTTTTCACTGTTAAAAATGTTCATAAAAAACGTCGTTTCATCTGGGACTCGAAACGTGCAAATAACTGTAAAAAAGTCGTTTAAACTGTTGTGAGTCATAGCTGCCAGTTAAAACGACGTTTTTTATGAACATTTTTAACAGTGTATCGGGATCTTACCATTGTAGGGTCTCAGAAATGTAAAAAAAATGAAATTCCGAGGAACTACATCTAATACTGATTTTATTGATTATTCATAGGCTTATTTAATTTAGCCAATTAGAGACATGGTAAAAAGCTTTTGCGTAATAGATAGAAAGTCTATTTTGATTGGTTACTCAAAAGTTATATCACGTAAAAATCAAGTTCATTCAAAAGATAAGCACACGTACATGTATGTTTTTATATGGAATTGACAATGATATGTCCTTATTTAACACAAATTGGTAAAATTTTTCAGGCGAAAAGACTTCTCTACTAAAACAAGACACGGGCATAAATTAGCATGTTTGAAGATACGCATACACACACACACACACGCACACACACACACACGCACGCACACACACCGTTGTACGTACGCATACACACGCATCCATCGCCACACACACACACACACACACACACACACACACACGCACGCACACACACACACACACACGCACACACACACACACACACTTCAGAACCATCCCCAAAAGAACCTTATTTAATGCTGTTAAACCATAATTGGAAATATTAACATATTTGCGTAATTTTCAGGCGAGAAGACTAAAACAAGACCTGGGCAGAAATGAGCATGTTTTGAAAAGACATTGGAGACAAAAAGAAAATCAGAACCATCCCCAAGAGAATCATATATCTAATGTTGTTAAAATAGGCCTATACGCAAGACTAAATTGAAGGAAACGATCATGAATATCAATGAAAAACGACGAATTTGTTTTTTAATGCCCCGGCCTTGATATTGGCGGACTAATTCGACGAGCAATTGGACGAAAACTAATGACACAAGGTTGAAATACAGTGAGGCAAAATACGAGTAAAATTGAATATCAGTTACAGAATAATTAAATTGGTTTGGGCTTTCAACGATTCAGATTTTCCAGGACGAATTCCAGTTGTCTGTTTTATCAAAATCAAGTGCAAAATTAATTGGGAAAACCTATTCAACATACGATAATGAAAACAATTTAAGGTCGTTTGAAAATGTAATACCCGCTCTCTCTGTGTGTCTTTGTCTCTCTCTCTCTCTCTCTGTCTGTCTGTCTCTCTCTCTCTCTCTCAATCGTTTTACACACTTTCTTTGTAGCTGCCATCGTCTATATTCCTTCTCCCCTTGTCTGTGTTGACTGAGGTATACTTGTATGACTCCATTTATTATATTTTGCTTTATTCCATCATGGCGTGTGTGTCTAATTTTGGTACTTGTGTGTCTAATTTTAACAAAAGAAAAGTTCACACAAATAGCAAAACTCGGTAAACTTGGATGTTTGTCTGTCTGTCTTTCTCTTTCTGCCCGTCTCTTTGTTGTTCTGTCTCTCCGCCATCTCCCTCCCTCCCTCCCTCCCTCCCTCCTCCCGACCGACCGACCGACTCTTTCGGCAGCCATATGGTTACTGTCTGGTTTTCAATAACATATCCTACATCGTACACTGTACACCAATAACCAATGGTTGCTTTTTCGATTTTTTTACAAATTTTAACAACACACACAAACACACTTAACACACATACACAACAACAACAACAGACAGTCAACCACATGATTGAAAATAAAATAATCATATGGCATCAAGCAATCCAAGTTATAAAATATGTGTACAAATAAATACACATGTACAATCCATAAAAAATCTTCTATCCCCTGCCTCTCCTCTCTCCCTTTAGTCCTCATTTTATTTCTCTCTCTCTGTTTTTTTCTCCCTCTCTCTCTCTTCTGTCTCCTTCTCTCCCTCTTTCTCTCCTCTCTTCTCTCCTCTCCCTTCCACTCTCGTGCAAATTCAAATTCTCCTAGGATGTTTATGATATCTGTCATAGTTGCGTTCATTTTTCTCAAATATTGAATCAAATATTTCAAAAACAGTTTATGAAATTTAGAAACAACGTGGTGAGGGATCCAAAAATTGTATTTTAATAAGTCCGACGAATGTTGCCTCGCGATCCTAAAAAGATAAAATCAGGAACAGAAAGTTACAACCAACACATTTTTCTCATATAATTTCCTATGTGGTTCGTATATTCATTTTCTTGAACCCAGCATTGTTCTTGATCAAATTGGGCCACATTCTTTACAATAAATTGGCGCAATCTTTTCTGTCATTTCACAGGCGGTCGAAGTTGGTTCAATTTCGCTAATGCCAATGATTTTTCCAACTTATGTCAACTTCGTTTTACTTGTGAAACATTGCTATTTTAAAATGAGATTAGTGTAAAAAGGAGATTAAATAGTAATCTATATCATCATGACGCTAAATGCCGTACAATGTTAACGATAATCTAGGTCTGACGTATAAAACCACACACGTGTTTCAGTCCTTGCTCTAATGTGACGCGGCGAAGACGATTAATGAGTTATGACAGGATGGATACGCACAAAAATTGCTTTTCATGTTGGAACAATCTGAAAGAAATCTTAGATTGTTTAATTATTTTTATTGGAACTCGCTCTATGAGATACCAACAGCAAATCTCAAGTGGGCGATGTTTTTAATAGGCGTTCTGGGACGGAGCCACATTTCAAACTGTTTTCTTTCAGGAACTAAAAATTCAAACCCTGGCATACGGTTGTCTATTTAACGCGACCGGTGGTGGCTTCGGGTACTTGGCAGCTTCTCCTGCAATCGACTTATAATTGATTGAAAACAAAGACAATTTTTTGTTCCTCCAAGGGTCTTTTGGCAAACAGGGAAACCGAATCTCAAGTGATGTGACACAAGAGTGTGTACCGCCAGTGTGCGAGTCTCAGATGTGGATATCTGTGCTGCGCTAGCAGTAGTATGCGCTTCACCCCATTGTCTAGTTCAGCCAATAGCGGGCGCTGATTCTCTTTCAGCCGAGTCTGCTCCGTAAAACTTTTAGCCATACAGAACGACTATTTTCAGAAATTAACTTTCTAAATGAGCCTAAAAGACTCTACAGAATAGGATCTTAAACAAAGCATATAGAATATATTTCCAGGCATCTAGGATACTCGCTTCTCTCGGTGTTAAATTGTGCATACTCGAATTATACACGTGAGCAACCAGACCTTTTGTTCTGCCCCTTATTCGATGTGGGGGGAAAAATAAAGTTGTTTTTTAAGTGAGTTTGAGATGGTATTCGTGAAACTTAAGAGCGTCTTCTTAACCCTAGGGGTTTAACACTGTTAACAGATAACATCCTACCCGCTACCCCCTTGTCCGTTGGCAAGTGTCCAGTCCATTACTAGCCTCCGCACACGCCTGTATTTAGCCCCACGTGCGTGCCGTTGCGTTGCCCAGCAGGCTCGATTGTCCGGTGCGTGCCCATTTCGTCACCCTCATATTTTACCCAAAAGCGACGTTAACTCCCCTTCCCAAGTCCACTGTAAGACTTGGGTATCTTATGCCCTAGGAGGGTGGGGGGTATGCGTCTTAAAATCTCTAGCCAGTTTTAGAGGAGAGAGCTCGGCATTGTTCTACCCATATCGGCACTGTGATAAATTTTAAGTGATATTAATACATAAGATTAAATGAAACGTAAGACGGAAATATATTTCAAAACTTTATATAAATTCGAGTATCGACTTAATACGTGAGAAAAATAGGATTTATATTCGAACAAAGCGGCAGATTGCCTTCCACTGAAATGTATTTAAAGAAGATAGGGGTGGTGAAATAGTGCTTTTATGGGGCGGGGCCATATGATGCAAGCTGGTAGCCAAATACCCGGCTAATGCTGACAAAACCTGTATCAAACCGACGCAAGACGCACGTACGTGCGCTCCTTTTTCTACGACCAGGCCATAAGTGCAAGGCCCAATGTCTGATCACTGTTTTGTTTGGCCACAAGACTAGACTTCAAGTAGTCGGCTTGCTACGGGGAGGGTTCGTCCCACACCAGCAGCCCAATCTGGTCTGATTATTGTATCCCGCCTTGTATACCTAGCAAGAAGCGCTGGTCGTGCCGACCAATCACGCAAGGCGCCTTGCACTCAACTTCGCACACGCTCGAAACATTTATCGTTTTGTTATTTATTTATATTAATTGAGCTATTAGAACAAGGCAAGGCAAGCAACTAACAATTCATCACTTTCCTAGCCCCACCGCAAATGAAAGCGCGATCGACTTTTGTCCGAGAAGGCGTACGAGTTAGCCAGCACGCGTGTTTTGAGCCTGCGGTGCAGGTGCGTGAGCCAAGTCGTCAAGTGTACTCAATCCCGTGGAAAAAAAAACCTACTATTAAATGCCAGCGACGGTGATATACCATATAATAATCACCCTAGACACTTATTATATTGAATCGGGGAAATGCACTCCTTTGTTTAGCAGAGCTAGGTTTGTCACAGAGGTGTCGTTTTTTGCTTATTACAAGTATATTTAGTGCTCATTACGCGTATATCGCTAACTCAATAGCGAGGCAACCCAACCCCAAATCGAGAACAAGAAAAAAATCTCTATATAAACAAGTGACTGAAGTTGATGGGCGAGGCACTTTGCTCATGCCCTCCTCACCTGCTACTTGGGAATTGCTTGAACGTCTTAACAGCTGATATGGCATCTCAGGCTCTCTTACCGCCACCAGCCTTACCCCAGGACTCGACGTCCAGGATTGGGCCCGAAATAGTGCGCAACGCACTCTATGGCAAGTGGTGCAACGTTCTTGGGCACAGTTTGACGCGAGAAACTAAGTCAGCATCGCCGGAACTTTTAGAGCAGAAAAAAGGTAAGCGAAGTTTCCGTATTTATAAGGAGGTTTTCTTTTTGTTTTCGTATCGTGATTTTTTGTGCGTTATTTCATTTGCCCTATAATGGCTTCCTTAGTTGGACTTAGAACCCGTCAGTAGCTTTCGCTGCCGATAAATGTACAGTCTAAAGTTGATCTGAGTTTTTAGAATAAAAATTAACGAAATTTCTTTTTTTTTAGTTTATTAAGTTTATACTGATTACAGCTAACTTTAAATAGAGTTTTCATCTATAAATATCATAGGTACATAGCAAGTCACTCCACTATAATACGTATGTCGTTAACATATTTATAATTGCCAATATGAATATGCCGTGTTACAGATTAACAAGTTGGCCGAAAAATGGCACATTCGGATTTGCTATTGGCTAAACTTAAAATCGTTTTGAAACTTTGACAAATGTTTTCCCAAATAAAATTTCGTTAATAAACTTCGAAGCACGAGCGTTTCAAACAGGCAGTCATGTCTTATGCCGAATTACATCGTTATCAAACATATATTTAGTTAACTAGCGAGAACATGAGCTAGAAATGCTGTCACGGTCATTAGTGCCAATTTTCGGCACATGTTCGGCGCATTTCCAAGAAACCATGTGGTTTCCGCCAAACCAGATTAGTTCTTAGAGAAATGATTTAAAAGTCACAAAATTTGATTGGAATCCCACGCGCCAGTGCAAATGCACACATTTAACACTTTAATCGCGACCTCGTGTTATATAGCATGCAATTCTAGACCAGTGACACGGTCGCACAAATGGTTAACTTCTTTATTCTCATCAATAAACATTAATGTGTTTGTCCTTTTTCATTTTGCAATGTTTCTTTCCATTTTTTAAAATCAATTTTGTCAAATTCATATTAAAGATGTAAAAACTCCATAATTTTCTTACACCAATTGTGTTATTCCATGTCATTTTTGAATATCAAAAGCAATTACACAAGACGCAATTGAAAACACTCTCGTTTTAACGACGGCGATGTTGATTTAAACAGTGTCATATTAAAAGTTAACATTTTCAACTTGTTCGACCTATTTTTTTTCTTTTTAATGAAGCATGATTGATTACTCATAATTAACCAGTAACGCAAATAAATGTTGTACATGGTTCTCACACGGGGTCATTAGCTACTGTCTATAGTTGGCGGTTATAAAGGCTCTTGTTGGACCAACCTTCAAAACCCATGTTCCATTTCTCCTTTGTGCCGAGTAACATTATACTGTCAAATACGATAATTACCCGTTGTAAAATTAACGACCTATGCATGACGCTAAACTTGCCGGGACAAAAGATGAGAAGATAGGCCTATATAAATCAAAGTAGTGGTCCCACGGCCTTATTTTAACATCGCGTCATAATGTGTGACGAGTGAGCTTTTTTTGTGTTATGTTGGCAGATCATAAAATCGGCACGGCGTGACGCGAATGAGTATCGATTGCCAAAAAAGGCACATTTTATATACAACAAAATTGAAATAAAAAATTGTGACTTTTTGTAGCATTATCCGTGTGTTATGAAGCAAAAACAGATGCGGCATATGTAGCCATTTTATTGTGACATAATTAATATTCCATGACCGCTACTAACGTCAGTAAAATAAACGGGTGACGATTTACAGGGTGTGTAACAATAAGTAAATAAAGCGAATGTCGTGAACTTAGTTAAACACATTAATCATGAACAAAATGTGGGAAATAAAATTTATGGATTATATGATTTGATATTGCCAAGCATATAACAAATGGAGTATGCTGTACACGTGTGCTTCTTATGATATAAGCCCTAATTTATACCAAATAGAAAGGTTAACTTTATACCAAATAGAAAGGTTAACTATTTATTACATACAATGCGTAGGGAATTCTAGAAAGCCTGGATTTTGTGGCGTCAAAATTAAAAAAATTCTGGCTACGTTTTGTTTAGAAAATAAAAAAATCTCATATTTGCAATATCATTTGCTTTAATTGTTTGCATATTGGCGCTTTCTAAATACAACAAGTATTGCAGACTGGGTCAATAGTACTTGTGTTAAGATTTACTCTAATTATTACCATGGGCAATTCAATGCAAGCAAAGTGTCGAATTCAGACAAAATATGAGATTTCTGACTTTTGATTTTTTTATAAATAATATAAACCGATATAAGTACTGTGCAAATATTGAACATGGTTTAAATTATTCTGTATGGTACTATTCAATTGCAACATGCCGTGTGTAGGTATAGTACTATAATAACATGATTAAATGGCATTGTATAGATATACATTGAAATCATAATATGAATAAATAATGGCGAATCGACAGCCGTTGGCAAACAAATCATACTTTTTTAAAGAAATTATATTTCGAAAAGAAAATAATTTTTAGCGCGCTACATTTTCTTTTACATTCCGAATACAAAATATTCTACTAATATAAAGGCAATATAAACGGTACGGCTTGACATCCTATTGGTAGAGTAAGGGACGACGATGCACATAACATTTGCCGAAATTAGGCATCGAACGTGCCATTTTTCGGCATTTGCATTTAACGATTTTATTTCCAACTATTTTTATTGAATAATATTCCATTTAGAAGCCAAGAATCTCTATTTTTGCGGACAAAAATAAATAATAAGTTTAAAATCACTTTTTGTGATAGCAACGCAAATGTACAAACTGCGTGTTACACCTACCAATTATCCTCATAAGTTGGTGACGACGAGGTGACGAAAATGTCGGATTTTGCCGAAAAATGGCAAACTTGAATTAATTTAAAACTGTTTTACTATAATTAAAAAATCTTCGAAAAAAAGTCGCATTAAAATTCCTTCAAAAGGGCATCAACATCTTATCAGCCTGTGCATTACTCCTGGGTCATATGGGCCTTGAAATAATGGCCCATTGTATTGGTGGGCCTTGACTCACTGAGCCAGGTAGTTTATAAGGTTTATATTCAACTAATTGCGATGCTTTAAAGTTACTTTGTTGAACTTTTTGACATGTTAAAATAATATTCAGCTATTTACAAATATGTTTGTGTTTTCTGTTATTAATGATATACTAGAAGATAATACATGCATATGCAATGAAGCTCATTATATACATTGAGTGACGTCAGACTAAATTCAATGTTTTGGTACTGACAGTTGGATGTTGTATCGTCGTAAAATATCTACAAAATTTCTTCTACAACAAACTCGTTGCAAAAATAAACTGTTAATAACATTCTATCAAAAAGTCAAACCTAATCAAACGAAATCTATATCTGAAAATAAATTGTTAATATGCACACTGGACATGACATCCCTGGAGTATGCTTTTGAAAAGTGATTAACAGAGATTTATTTATAATTGTGTTGATTTAATTTTATCATTGGAATAAGATTCCCATATTTCATGAGAAAAATAAACATGGAAATGGTATGGATATTCTCCTATATGTTTGAAAATATAAGAGCTATTATAGACTTGGGATTTTGCTGCCGCGACCGACCAGCCGGTGAACATGGATATACTTTCGTATAAGGGTGTCGAAAAAAATAATTATCGTAACTTTACAGTTCCAAACGTCATGGATGAACGTACTGATACCGGAGCTCTTTGTGTAAAAAATAATTGTTGTTTCCATATTAATTGACATTCGGTGCTAATTAAGAAGCTACAACATACATTGTTTAAGCTAAATCAACAGCGCAACTTTATTTTTAGAAACACTTAGTCATTGAGGCACTCTCCTACATCAACATTCGTTCCAATGGCATCCTCTGTTAGTTTACAACAAAGCGACTAATTTTAAATTAACTAGTATTTCATTATTATAAAATACAAACAAGAGTGTGCTTACTGAAACATGATCATCAACATGGCTGTTAAAATGCTGCTAGGTGATGCGGTTAATTTGACGCATCTAGTAAGTGGTGTGCCTAGCTAGATGGCCTAGTTTTCAAGCTGGTTTTAGAATTACCAATGTTACAACCCACGTCTGCGTAATGTAATCTGACCCATCATGTGCACAGATTTTAATTGAGCCTCAACAGTTAACCACTAAAAGGATGGTGTTATCCTAAGTCCGAAGACGCTAATACTCCTGGGATCCATTTTATCATGTTAAGACTCATCCTGAGGACACTGTGGGGACGATCAGACACTGGGGCGACAGTTGAGATATCTCTAACACATTACCTGCACATGGTGCAATTATGCCTACTCGAACTAGTTAATGGTTTCAAAACATGGTAGTAAATGTTTTAGTGGTAAACATTATGACGCTTATGAAGTAATGCAAGTTTTTTTGTCTACTATCGGTTAATTAACACATTCGCCCAAAGGACCCGAGAAGCATTTCCCCCTCTATAATCACATGAGGAGAATAATTTGCCCAAACATAGTTTCAATTCGTTCACCTTTTTCGCTATTGTTCCTGTTTCCTCTTCCTCTTCCGACAACAACCGTTGTTACGATCGAAACAATCTTTGGCGTTTCTGAATTAAGTGTGTCCGAAAAAAGTGACAGCAGACGGTTCTTAATCTGTCGTCTGCTACCTAGGGTAAACATGAATACAGGCTACGTTGAAGCTCGTCATTACCCATATGTCATATACGCTACGCAATATTTTTACTAGAATAACATACCATCAAATAAGATCAAACATGGACTTTGTGACTTAGCGGCGTCAGGCCAACCGACTATGCATTGTATTAATTCTTGCTTAGCCCGTTTCGTCGCCCCTCACTAGGGGCACTTACTGATTACGCTCTATTGATCTTCATACTAGCACGTTCCTTGACTTTCTCCTTTTTATCTCCACCACCTCGTCACTACAAAATACAATTCTCCTGGGCGATAATCAAAACATGTGCTACTTTGAACAAAACTCTTTGTTGCGTGATAATAGGGACTCTATCAAGATTTGAAAGAGTAAAATGTTACGGGGACGGGTCACCTTTTACATATGATCGATTGGTGGGACAATTAAAGGCACTATCTACAAATTAACGTTTAACACGCCCTACTTTTATTTTGTTAGTTCTCATTTCTGTGGCTTCGTCGACCAAGCTTTACATTGATAAACAAAAAAAAAAAAAAAAACCGAAAACAAACCGAAAAAAAAAAAAAAAAACTCCCCCCAAAAAAACTAAAAAATTAAATATATTTAGTAAATTTTAAAAACCCTAGGGTTTTGTTTTTAGTAAAATCAAATCGTATTTGAGATTTGCGTTTAATCTTATATTTTCAGTATGTTTGGCCCAATACAAGAGCGCATTGATATGTTCTCTTAATTAGGATCTACCAGCGGTTAAAAACTTTTTGATACCACTTTTCACTTTTGTACATTAATTTGCTACAAATCCATGCAGTATATTTCAGGATGATCATAGTTGTTTGATAACCATTTGAACAAAACTACGCCGGACAAAGAGGCATTGACCCCATATGGTTTTGTGCATGAAAGCTTTCGCGTATATGTAATATATTATCTCTATGTGTGTGTGTGTGCGTGTGTGTGTGTGCGTGTGTGACGGTGTTAGGGTGTGTGTGTGCGTGTGTGCGTGCGGCGTGGGTACGCTCGCGATTGTCCTGGATTTGGGTGTGTACAACTGGCACGCGCGTGTATGAAGGTTACCTGTTGTAATTTTTATGGTATGCGAAGCATCGTGTGTGTATGTGTGTGCGAGAGCGTGCGTGCGGGAGCGCGAGTGTGTGTGTGTGTGTTCATGTGTGTGTGGCGTGTTGCTGTGTGTTGTCGTGTGTGGTGTGTATGGTTTTTTGTGCATGCGTTTGTGTGTTTGTTGGGAGACGGCGCGAGAGAGACAGAGGGAAAAGATCGATATTTAGAGAAGAGAGGGGGGAGAGAGTTTTCACCGTTGCTTCGAAATCTGAATAAGAGGAATGATGCATTGGTGCCAATATAACATTTTTTTTTATGTTTCACTAAATAATTTCGTGCATATGGTAGGCCTATATAGGCCCATATAGTTCAACTTACACCATTCACCATGCCTGGAATGCTTTTGCTCGCGACTATAACCCAGAATCCTTGTTCATCCCTGACCCCCCCCGTCTACAGACCTTGGTAAAATAAAGTTGCTCACTATTGCATCAGAAATAACATCATGAACATTAGAATCGAATCACCTCTGTATAAACTCATTATAACAGCCTTGCAAGCAGAACTATCGTGACTCATTGGTTGATGTTGTTTTTAGTTTGGCAACCATTCCCAACTTCGTATTTACTTCGGTCGTAAGTCACGTGATGATCGCTAGCTTAGTTCCGTTTTTCTACATGTTTGAAAAAAACTGCTGTTTGGTTTTGCCTTTATAGCTAATTGAATGTACAATAATTGAAAACATGATGTAAACAGTCCATGCTACGGTGGCTTGGCTTTCCCTTTAGCGAATCATTCTTCCAAATCCACCCACTCTTATTTTGGGCACAAAGTGTTTTAGCTGATGAGTAATAACAAGAACCCCTATTTCCTTCTCTGTTAACAAAGTATAATTTACTACGATGCACCCATGTCGTATGATATTATGTATCAAATCAGAGGTGTATTGAGTCAATCCTACAATGCACCAGTTTTGGGAAATTTCACCTCAACAAGGTCATGTGATCACACAAAAATCATATTCTTACATGAAAACACTGACTTTTACACTCATTTTAACGCACAAGGTGCTAGCACTTAGGGAATTTTTAGCATG
>JAMKCH010065571.1:75000-102795 GCA_023653785.1 Ophioderma brevispina
TTGTAGATGGGTCAATGCCAATAAATATCTCTATATTACATTATGTATTAATAAGCTTACTTCATACACGGCAATGTGTATGTATGGTCGTGACGCGCATGCCAGTATACCGTTTTGTAGCTGGACAATTTTAATCAATTTTGATTTGCGCCACTTATTTTTCCTCAATTTTTCTTTTTCAAATCGGCAATTTGCCACTATATACTCCTGGGAGTCTTAAAGAGGAATTACATATGAAAAATGACATCTTTAAGAACAAAAATATCCGTGATCGTTGCGCCAATGTAGAGTTTAAAAGACCAACCACACGCGTTGCACAAAGGCCATACTGCCTTCAAAAGGGCCCCATGTGAACTCCGCAATAATAGAGCATTTCACTGGATAATACTGCGATTATAAAATGTGTATTTTTATAGATTTAATCACCACTGCTCCAAACATGTGTCGATATATTAGAGAATACCGTTTTCGTGTATCCTTTCAAATATTGGGTTTATTCATTCATCATTCACAAATGCCGCCCTAAATGTGCTCTGATTCAAGTCACACAATGGTTGCGTATTTAGTGACCGATTTAAATAAATAAATATCAAAAAATCTGGAAGAAAAAGTGAAAATGGCAATGACATAAGATATTTGATTCATGTTATAAAACTGGTTTCTGTTTGTTATGGAAATTTTTATAATCTTCTCCGGCGACATTCGTATCTTTATTATGTTTCTTCGTCTGGTGTGTTAGTGAAAAGTAGGGCGGTTTGCGAGTATTATTATTTTCATTATTATTTGATATTTTGTTGTGTTTTCATTTTAAATCTAGAAGGTGATTGTTTTGTTATAATACTTATAGAAGAAAGAATAAATAGATTCATGCTTACGTAAATGGAATTCATTTTAAATTTGTTAAAAACAGGCTTAAATTTAAGTTATCAAGTTAATTAAATAGTCAACATAACTCTTATTTGAGAAAATACTCTACATAACTCTTTTTTGAGTAAACTTAATTTGTTTAAAAATAGTTGATATATAGCTGTCTTTTGAAAATTGATTTCAATTGGAAAAAAACTAAAATTATATACCAATCTCAATTATTAGGTATAATTCATGAGAGGACAAGGCTAGGAATCGCGAAATGTCCTTTGAAGTGAAAGATTGCTCTTAAATGCAAAAAAGTGAATTCCACTCTTTTAGAGTGACACGAGGGCCCGCTCCATAGAGTGAAATTTCAAACCCTTCGAAGAATACACTTTTTGGGCAAATTTACTCTTGATAATTTGAAAAGTGATAACATTTTCTAATTTTCTAAATTATCAAGAGAAAATTTGATCTAAAATGTTATTTGAAAAGTGTGAAATTTCATTCTTTTCGGAGTGGGCCCTGCCTACTCTAAAAGAGTGAAATTCAATCTGTTGCATTAGAGAGTATAGGCTTTATTTTGGACTCATTTGAATCCATTTTAGAATGCATTACGAATATCTCAGCTCACCAGGCGTACGAGTCTGCGTAGTTCAAAGAATCCGGATATTTGCCCCTTTCAAACGGGATGTTCGGAGCTCATACTACAGACTTTCAAAAAATATACGATCAAACTAAAAATTACAGAAATATATACTCTGCATTTCTGTGAGATATTTTGACTTTTGTAGACCAGTTCTAAACTATTAAAACCCTCCTTTTTATTCAATCCACTAGATTCACCAGTAAAGGATATAAAATACCACTTGGGCATGTTTCATTTAAAGGTTCAAGAAACTAAAGGTATATGGTGTGTAGCATCTTGTGGGATTGAACTGTTTTCAAACAAAGTAATATTGTAGAGATCAGAGTGAATGTATCATCATGTATTGACCTAATCAATTATTATTTTTCAAAGAGTGGAAGCACTAGAAATTACGTTGTGGATGAAATGAGGGGAACTCACTCTCAGGGGGACAATAATCATGAAAATTATGTAAATTTTGGAATGTTACTGCTGAAACTAAATGGACAGCCATGTTCGGACAATGTTCTAATGGGGAGGGTCAATCCCCCCCATTCCCCGTGCACCACCTCTAAGATGCCAGGGAGGAACATGAAGAAACCTGTGTTGAACAAAAAAACAATAAAAGGTAAGGATGGTTGGTGTTCAAAGGCCTCAGTTTACTTTCAACGAGTGTGTTTTTATATGGTTCTACACTGTTAAAAATGTTCCTAATTTTACCAGACTTTACCTTTCAAATGACGGTAAACCCCAATTATTCAATAATATTCACGCTTTATTACCTATATCTAACATAAAATTACAATTTGGAAGCAGAAAATGTAAATAAACAGTGGCTACAAAATAATACTACACAATTTGAAAAAAAGGTAGTATTTATACGCTGACCGTTGTTATATTTTCCGTTACATTACGTTCTTTTGTAACTTACTTGTTTTTAATGTAAGAATACGAACTATGAAAATTGTTTTACCTATAAAATGCATGGGTTAAATAACGTCGTAAGTAACGTCATTTAAAAATGCAAAATCTTATTTTCCCTATCATTTTTAAAAATAGTTTAAAAACCCTTTTCCTCCTTTTTGTATTATATTTAGTTTAATTTGAAAAAAAGTAGTACACACACACATTTTAGCATTTACTATCAGTAAAGTCATGTAGTGTAGTGGATAAGGTTTAGGACTTGTAATCTTAAGGCCCAGGTTCGAATCTATGTAAGGTATGTATTAAGTTTATTCATATGATAATTAAGTAATTGGTGACATTAGAATGTGTACATTACCATATAAAACAAAGTGTATAAACTGTCTTAAATCTTTATTTCTTCACGTTTTCCCTTTGTTTATTGCCTTTTTCTCAATTGTTTCTCAATTGTTTGCCTGAAAAATAACTTTTTTTACAACCACGTAGTAACGTAATACAACGTTTGTATGATGCCATAGCTACAACGTTAAAATTTGGTCAGAGGATTGTAATAACGTTTTAATTCTTAATATTGTTTAAGCAAGTCAAAAACCAACAATAACGTTGAGGCTGAGATTTTACGCCGTTATTTTTTTTACGTTCCCTGCAATGGTTTCGTATTTTTACGGCTCCAGTTATTTTACGTTCTGCATGTAGTGAGTCCCAGCTGCCAGTCAAATGCCTGTTTTTTTACAAGTTTATTTTTAACAGTGTACCTTCTGCTGAAACCTGGAGTAAGGCTGATACAACAAGACTATTTGGAATTGATTTTTTCAATGCTACATGTATCTTATTGGCAATTGTGACATTATACAATTACAAATTATGTTATATCACAAGGAACAGCAATTTATACTTATTTGTTATTTTAATTTTCAATAAAGGATGTCTTCAAGTTGATTTTCAATGACAATTACTGTGTTGATATCAGGATAGCCGAAACTGGACCAACGAGTTTTTCAAGTGCCTCAGATAATTGACTATAACTCTTGAACCAGAATCCCAAATTACACCAACTAAAAATATCATGAAAGCAGGAACATTCCTAAAAAATCAATTAAGTTTTTGGTCAAAAAATTAACCTTTGATTGTATAGGATTTTTTTTGGATAGTCTGTGTGTCAAGAAAAGTTCTAATCCAGAGGATGACTAGCGTGCAGCTTGCAAATACAGAACCTTCGCGAAAGAGGACCTGTGCAACCTTCAAGGGTTTCTTTTTGCTCCCATTGAAGAAAAAAGGTTTTTCACATGTGCATATCACTCTAAAACAACGTGGTCATTTTCCGTGGTAAGGTGCAAGTTGCACCTTACCACGGAAAATGACCACGTTGTTTTAGGAGTGATGCATGTAAGAATGAAATTTACTATGCAGATCAGAATATATAGCTAGTTTCTTTGGTATAAAGCAAAACCTGGAAAATTTAATGTTGTACAATTTTTACTGAAATAAAATCCACCTATTTTCAGTATAACTATCGGAAAAACTGGAACTTCCTGGGGTTTGAAGTCGTTGTGATATCATAAAGAGGAATGTTGGTACTTAAGAGTAGATTGATACCGCGGAATGTACCAGCATTGGATGTTTCGTTAACAAAATTATAGGGCTGCAACATGCAACACCCCATCCCGGTTGGACATATGATACCGAACGTCCGTTGGTTAAGCTAGGGTTAATACCTTAGAAAACGCTTGCTGATTGGCTGCAAAGAAGGCTATGTGGATTATTGAACCATTCGGCACCATGGTATAAGAGATGTAGGGCTGAAGAGGAGTATTTTAAAAGCTCTATTTTGATTGGTCACTCAAAATAATATAAAATACAAATTAACCAACCAGGAACACTGATGGAACGGTTGATTGAAGGCGTTGATTTGCAAGGTTCTCTCTGACATTTTTGTGAGATAATATTTTTGAAATTTACATTTGCTAAATTTTATTTAAAATGATATATGAATTGTTTAGGTTTGTTTTGGTTGAAGATCCCACTTTTCGGTAAAATTTGTTTTGTTTATATTGTTTTTTGGTGAATCTTTGCATGTCTGCTTTATGTCATTTTGATGCATACGTGTTTAGATTCTAAACATACTAAACACAACTACACGTCTCAAAAGAGAGACAATAAGGCATTTAGCTTTCTTGTCTCACTTTTGAGACGTGCAATTGTGTTTAGATGTGTTTAGAATCTAAACACGTATGCATTAAAATGACATCTAGTTGTTTAGATTCTAAACATGAATGTGTTCATTTAAACATTCTAAACACTTGTTCTAAACATGTCGCCATCGCATGGATTTACAGTGCAGAAAGTATTGTTCCCTTTTTATCAACATTGAGTAAAATATTTTTAGAGTGCAGAGGTAGCGGGAGAGAGAGGGGTAGATAGAGAGAGAAATAAACACACACACACGCACACAAAAACACACACCTACACACACACACACACACGCACACACACACACACACACTAATAGCCTCACGATCCATGCATCCGCACACTGTCATTGCTATCATAAAATTTAATTTGAAACTTACATTTTTGAAGAAAAAAAATCGACTCCCTGGTATTGCTTTATCCAATCATTCTATAGCTCAAGAAAATTAGAACTCCGCAGACCTGGCTTTTAATATCAACATCTTCAAAAACGTAAATTTTTAGAATGACCGTTTCCCCCTGCGTTGGGTATATACCAGATGGTCACTCAGGCACACAGTCGCCCAGTAATTGTTTTATTTATTCCCTAAAACACCAGCGATGATACATTACAATTCCTCCCTGACCCGATGTCGCGTGTCGTACTGTAATCCTTGTTAAATTCGAATTGAAAGATCTCAAGTCCCTTCGGACAATTCTGATTGCATACCCTGAAGCTTGGACCAATACCAGCGCTTCGAACACCTTGTGGCTCTTACACCCATCATGCCCATGAGACGATCTTCAACCATGCATTCCCCACAACCTATCTTAAATCTGTGCTCATATCTTTACGCTTTGACACGCGACACTCACGTTTCTCAACTCCTATTAAGCTTATTCTTTTTAAATTAAGATGTTTACAAATTCACACTTAAATAATGCATTTATTCCACCATATTTAAGCCAGTATGACAAACTGCATACGATTTAGCAATAAAATGTTATAAGTAGGGATTTTTCCGTTTGTTTTACAATAAGGTAGTACATCTTACAAGAAACTCTGAAGGAAATCAAAAACCTCCTTCAAAACTTTCCCCAAATTATTTACGACTCCATAATTTTCGAAATATCGTGACACGTGCATAACTCTAGACATTTTTCAATGTTTAAGTAGCAGTTTTTTTCGGCATGCAAGACGCGGAGATGATACCTCTGTCAGCATGAATACAGTTTCAGTTGACTGAAGATGTCGCTAAAATCACAGGCTGTATCAGGAGTCTTGCCACCTGTCAAACACGCTCTTTTGGTTATTGAGCCTATATGATGTCCATGCAAAATATGAATGGTGTATACTTTGACAGAGGTTAAAGGGTGATTACCCGATTTAAGTATATAAAGAATGATCTTCACTCAAAAACCTCATCTGTAAATTTTTAGCGCCGATATTTCAATCCGTTTTGATGTGAGAGCTAAAAACATGATTCAGTTTTGTAAGCCTCCATAGAATACTCTGTAAAATTAGTGTTGGTCGACCAAAATGGTTTTTTTTTTTTTTTTTTTTTAAAAGAGCTCAAAAGGGCAAAAAATAGATCTTGCGAGTGGAGCGAGCCAAAGATTAGGGGTTTTTGTTTTTTTGTCGAAAAAAAGTTGAAAATTTAGGTAAAAAGTCCACTTTTGCCAAATTCGCCCGACCCTACCCCTAAAAACTCAAAAGGCCAAAAATAGATCTTGCGAGCAGAGTAAATATTAGGGATTTTATGTTGTTGGGTTTTTTTTGTCGAAAAAAGGTTAAAATTTCGGTAAAAGAGGTCCACTTTGAACAAATTCGCCCCCTCAAAAAATCCTGGTTACGGGTCTGCTATGCGTCGTTATTAAACAACATTACCACAAACATTAAGGTCTGGCGTATAATGCTCAACTTAAGTAATTTAAATGGTCGGAGCCATAACCTTTCTATCAAGTTTGATGTTTATAAAACAGAAAAAGTCATTTACGAAAACGTATTTAATATTTCAAGATAAACACATGTTTTCATACTTTGAAAAACTGAAAGAAACAAAACGTTTCGTTTTTCATATAATGGAAAACAAATCCGAGGATATACTACAACGTACATGTCTTTGTTAAAGATCTGGACATTGAACCTCAGCTTGTTTATTGTGTGTGAGCCTACGCGAAAAGTGATGACGTTTTCTGATCATAAAAAGGTGCAGAACAAGTATACAGATAATGAATTCACTATAATTATTTTATAAAGTGTGTCAAAACTTTGGTTTAACCATGGAGTTATTGAATTGGGCCGCTTGGGTACATAGTTAAAATAGTGTCTTGGCACCATATTTAAAGACAATGGACATCAATTGATAGAGTTCCTCGTGTAACTTTGCGTTAAGGTCTGATAAGGTGAACATATGCAATTAAGACAATCGTCATGCAATTTTGCTTGTTCATTGTAAAACTGCAGGGTGTTTTGGCACTATAAGACAAGTCTTGGCATCTTCAATATATATTATTCAATCATTCTTTATTCATAAAAACAACCAAAGAATGTACAGAAAACCCAGGACACGGTTTGGGAAATCCCAAACACAGGCAGGGTATAGACGATACAAAATTAGATATTTACAAGCATAAAAACAACACACACAAACACACACAGAACACACATGCACACACACATACGCGCACCCACCCACACCCACTCACGCGAGCACACACACACACATTCACACACGCATTTTTTTTTTTTTTTTTTTTATTTAAAGACAATGGACATCAATTGATAGAGTTCCTCGTGTAACTTTGCGTTAAGGTCTGATAAGGTGAACATATGCAATTAAGACAATCGTCATGCAATTTTGCTTGTTCATTGTAAAACTGCAGGGTGTTTTGGCACTATAAGACAAGTCTTGGCATCTTCAAGAATATTAATCAAAGAAAATAGAAACAATCAAAACATTAAGACAAAGACGTATCCTCGAACAAGACATTTAAAAACATTTGAAAGACATGTCCTACGAAACTGAAATGTATTGCATCATGAGTATCTTGCATAGAGACGTGACATTTGAATATGTCTTGCAATGTACAGAGAAGCGACTTTTGTGTCTAACTAATTAGACACATCTCAAAAATGGCTTCACAAAATGCACTATATATAGACACATGTGTCTATATAGGCCAGACGCCATTCTCAAAGTGTTGGATTTTTTTTATAGCGATTGGTATAGCGAAAGAAGCGAGGTATAAAATGTTGACTCTTTTATTATACTTAACAGCTAGGCTATAGTAAATATCAAGTACAAATATACTCATGAAATTGAAAAACAAAGCCGTTTGAAAAAATGGAATGCGGTTCTATAAAGAACCGTAAAAATTTAAATATATAGGCCTATGAATGTTATTTTTATACATGTCATATATATTTTGATGAAAGCCAATGTTATAACCCTTTTGGTTCTAAAATATTTTATTGGCTGAAAACCATATCTTTCTGTTCTACAAAAAAAAACCGAATTGTATTACTAAAATCGATTAAGCGTTCTTAAAGCTTTATAGCTCTACAAAGAACCATTTTCTTGGCTAAAGAACCCATTTTTGGTCAAATATAGAACCCTAACGAATCATCTTCATGGAGTTCTATAGAACCGAAAAAGGTTCTGTAGCCAAGAAAATTGTTCATTAAGAACCTTAAAATTAGAGAACCCTTAAACAAGAACCCTTCAAATCCCTTCTAATCTATAAGATTTAATTTAAATCTAAAAATGAATTGGTCCCTAATCACAATCTTGTGGGATTTATTTTAAATCCTTGTAATTTAGAGTGTTCAAAATTTCTTTGAATAGAACAGAAAGAGAGCTTTTAAGAGATGGAAATTATTTTAGTAGAACCAAAAAGAGTTAAAGAGACATGAGGAGATTTCCAGAAAGAAGCGCCCCCAATTTTTTTCGAACCCGGGTTTTTTGCATATTTGGAATGCTTTCCAATGTATTAGATCACACCTGAGGTGAATAAGCCGAATGCGCCGTCTTTATGTAATAAGATGATGATTTAGTACTTTCTGTCGTGCACGACAGAAAGTCAAAGCACAGTGTTCTATGGGGAAAATTACGAAAGTCAGGCAAGTTCAAAATACGGTTTGAGGTTTTCTTTTGTACTTGTTTGTCCAATAAACCTTCGAAACGTTTTTGGTAGGTGGTCTACAATCAATCCAGTGCAATTTGGTAGAAATTCGTATCCTCAAAAAATCTCCTCCTGTCACTTTCAAACTGCCACCCAAGAATAAGGTTCCGTTAAGGTATATTTAATTTAAGGTTTTTATGTAGAACCTCAGGGTGCTACATACGGAACAAAAAAGGTCTAAGTTGCCCCTTTTTTCCTAAGCGCGTAGCTTACGCAATCTGGCTTGTGCAAAAAAAAAATGTTATAACGACGATAGAGATTTTTCACCATTTTGTTCAAACTGTGAATATTGCATTTGGGAGGCTGAAAGCGCTGTCCAATCTTCTGTCACGTAATGTATCAATAATCAGTTGAATAGTATTTTTTCCTTAATTGCTGTATGGTACCCCAGCGACCAGTCGCGACTGTCACCGATGCGAATATTGGAGTCTAAAATAAATACAATTTAAATGGCGCTATCGCTATTTGACCACCAGATGTTGGATAAGATGAAGCCAGCCAAAACTAAATAATAAAGGCAGATCTTTGTAGAATTCCGCCAGGTCGGGTCTTCCGTCTTGAAGAAAACACTAACCATTTGTTAAGAAAGCGTGTGCAACAACATTGATTGAGCGATTAATTTTGACTTTGGAGTTAATACATCCGTTTTGCTATACAATTTAAGCTATCTCAGATTTCTAATCTATACATGTAGAGAAACTTTTAAATGTCCATCAATCGGGTCTTTTCTTTTTATCTTGAGACAGATCTTTGTTCGATTGTTAGAATTAATGCCACGTCTACCAGCTTTTTGCCCCTTGTGACGACGTTACTAAACAATTCAAAAGAAGGGGGAAATCTCACGAAACCAAATTGAGGGATAATAAAAGGTCTTTATGGTGAAGATTGGTGGTGAAAGGGGGAGAGAAAGCGGAAAGAGGTCGTACGCGTGGCGCGATGGACATTTGCCTCCGGTCATTTCGGCCAGAGCTATATACTTGCCATTAAAAACCCAACGGTCAGAAAATCCCTACATCAAAAAGGGTCAACGCCCAGGATTGAGCTTTTGTTGAAGCAATCCCACTTTTGTGCAGTAATTAAAATAAAACGAATATACAGATTCAAGCTTATTTAGAGCTCTTTTTGGTGCCGATTCAACCAATTTTGGTTAATCCAGGTTTATAGGGGCTGCCTTATCACTTTCCCCATCACTTTTCGCATTTAAGTTAACACTTTTTCAATTTATCGTACATACAATACAAAACCTTCAGTTAGAAAAGATTATTAAAATTCCAAAAGCATAATTATGATGTACATGTGCATGGATGGGAAGGCAAAATAAGGTCTATAAAGTGAGCTATATTTGTACAACTATTTTATGCTGAATTTGATTTTGGTGTACCTGCTAACTTCGTTTCTGACTCTGCTTTTGCTATAAATGCTTCGCACCGTTACGAAATTAAGAGATCTTATGTTTGAGTGGGCAAAAGTTCAATTTTCATTTAAAAAGTTATGACTATAAGATTTTCATGTTTTTTTGTTTTGCTCTAAATGTGGTGCCGAATGACTAATTTTATATAGAGTCGTTTAGTGCTATAATAATGTTTTTGAGTCAGTTAAATTGTAAAATATCAATTTTTACCTATATATACACTTGCCTTGACTTACTCTCTTAATTCCTTAGACTTATTTTTAAGTCTAACGAGACTGGAATTAGTGACAAAACCTTTTTTGGACTTAAAAATTTTAAATCCGTGAAAAGGCTTACTTAAAATAAGTCCTTTTGATTTGAAAATAAACCTTTAAATGAGTTAAAAACTGTATAAAATCATTTAAAGATTTATATTTGAATCTAAAGGAATTGTTTTTAAATCCCAAAAGGTTTTGTCACTAATTCCAGTCACCTTAGACTTAAAAATAAATCTAAGGAATTAAGAGAGTATAACGTCATAGTGACGTCATAATGAGAATGTTTGTACTTATTTTGAAACCAATATAATTTAAAGAAGAGACTCCGTGGTGGTACCAAATTAACCTATGCTCCTGCAAATCCCCTCTATTTGTGAAACACTGATATTCCTTAACCCAAAGGACTACCACACTGTTAAAAATAAACCTGTAAAAAACAGGGATTTGACTGGCTTTTTTTTTTTTTTTTTTTTAATGCTTCGCACCGTTACGAAATTAAGAGATCTTATGTTTGAGTGGGCAAAAGTTCAATTTTCATTTAAAAAGTTATGACTATAAGATTTTCATGTTTTTTTGTTTTTGCTCTAAATGATGGTGCCGAATGACTAATTTTATATAGAGTCGTTTAGTGCTATAATAATGTTTTTGAGTCAGTTAAATTGTAAAATATCAATTTTTACCTATATATACACTTGCCTTGACTTATAACGTCATAGTGACGTCATAATGAGAATGTTTGTACTTATTTTGAAACCAATATAATTTAAAGAAGAGACTCTGTGGTGGTACCAAATTAACCTATGCTCCTGCAAATCCCCTCTATTTGTGAAACACTGATATTCCTTAACCCAAAGGACTACCACACTGTTAAAAATAAACCTGTAAAAAACAGGGATTTGACTGGCAGCTTGGACTTACAACATGCAGAACGTTAAATAACTGGAGCTGTAAAAATACGAAACCATTGCAGGGAACGTAAATAACGGCGTAAAATCTCAGCTTCAACGTTATTTTGGACTTGTTTAAACAATTTAATTAAAACGTTATTACAATCCTCTGACCAAATTTTCACGTTGTAGCTATGGCATCATACAAACGTTGTATTTACGTTACAAAAGTTAAAAAAGTTATATTTCAGGCAATCAATTTTGAGAAAAAGGCAATAAACAAAGGGAAAACGTGAAGAAATAACGATTTAAACCAATTTATACACTTTGTTTTATGCACACATTCTAATGTCACCAATTACTTAATCATCGTATGAATAAACGCAATAGATGTATCTTACGGAGATTCGAACCAGGGCCTTAAGATTACAAGTCCTAAACCTTATCCACTACACTACACGACTTTACCGATAGCAGATGCTAAAATTAAATATAGTATGTGTGTACTATTTTTTTCAAATTAAACTAAATATAATACAAAAAGGAGGAAAGAAGTTTTTTAAACTATTTTTAAAAATGATAGGGAAAATAAGATTTTTCATTTTTTTAATGACGTTACTTACGACGTTATTTAACACATTTTATAGGTAAAACGATTTTCATAGTTCATTCTTACATTAAAAACAAGTAAGTTACAAAAGAACGTAATATTACGGAAAATATAATAACGGTCAGCGTATAAATACTACCTTTTTTCAAAATGTGTACTATTATTTTCTAGCCACTATTTATTTACATTTTTCCGCTTCCAAATTGTAATTTTATGTTAGGTATAGGTAATAAAGCGTGAAGATTATTCAATAATTGGGGTTTACCGTAATTTAAAAGGTAAAATCTGGTAAAATTAGGAACATTTTTAACAGTGCACCTAGGTGAACAGCCCAACAAATGGTTAAATTTATAACATATAGTAACCCTACAGTAACCTATCAAAATAATAGACCTTCTATGTGCAATACACGAAGTTAAAACTTAAAGAAAGTATGGACCCTAACTTTGTCTAAAGATAACCATGCATTAAACAGTACAGGCAGCTGGATTTTGTCACACAAAGGTGTAATTTAACAAGACAATGTGGATTTGAAGACAAAGGTTCCAATTCGGTAAATTAACTTGTTATCAGTATGACTTAAGATTAATAGGCCTATGAAACGAGATATTAACACTCGTTCAACAAGATGTTTTATGTAATATTCCGGGTATGATGACAGGTCATACGTATCGATGCCGTTTTAAGGGGTTGCCATGGAGTATTTTCGATCACTTATGTAATATAAGAGGATATACCAAAGACGTAACGAACAAATATACAACAACAAAGAAACGCAACAATGTTTAAAAAGAAACAAAAATAAACAAAGTTTGAAGAGAAAAAAAAATCATATTCAAATTGGCCTAAGTTCTTCAATTTTATCCAGCATGTATACATGTACGGGATGATAAAAACAGAGTACACTGCAGCGGTTGAAAATGGAATTTATAATAATCATGACAAATAAATGTGATAACAAATGAGATGTATGCTAGGTTAACCATATGAGGCTAAAGTGGTGGCCCTTACTTAAATAAGGTAATTAATGACAAAACAAGGAAAATGAAATTAACTACAATTTTATAATCATTTAAAGAAACAAATATTGGTCATACAAGACTGTGAGGGATGGTGGAAAGAGATGAGAGAAAAAGCAATAAGTAGGAAAATGATAACACTAATTGGAGGAGCATGTAATGACCGATATAAAACAAGAGAAATTAACCCACAAGAAAAACAAAATTATTAACGCATTTTCCAGTGCAGTTTCTTGCTTCTCAACGTGCACTACGAGTTAGTACCCTTAATATCACCAAGTTATATGTAAAGATTTATTGCCGTCATTAACAATGTTAACGCCTATCTGAACTTGGCCAAAATCAAAACATCAAAGTCTAAGTTTTTTTCACTGTTCATCCAGGACCGTGTTCGGTTGCGATGAACATAGTCACGTGTGTGTCGTGTGCATTTTAATTTAGACCTAAATATTACAATCATATTTATGTTTTATTATTCAACCAAGGAATTTACCGAAAATATTTTAAAAATCTTTCGCCAAATGCCTGCCACGCGCGTATTGTGTATCACGGTAAAAATGTTTAATGATTCACACAGTATGATGAAAACATTAATTGTACGCATGTCGAAATATAAATAAACAACATTAAAACTATATGTCTGTTTAGACAACGGTTCCCTGTCCAAACATTTTCAATTTTTATAACAAACCGTTGAAAATATTATATTTTAATTAAACAGAGGTAGAAACGTATTTTAATTGAATGTTTTGCCAAGTTTTCGCAATCAGTAACAAGCATGACAAGCAAACTCGAAACTTGTGATGTGCACGTGTGTGCACGTCTGGTTTTTTATCTGTCAGTATTTTGTATCTTTGTATTATGCGTGTATAGAGTGTAAACTGTTAACATTTGAAGGGACATAATAAATACCCTATGCATTCAGAAAAGATTTTTTGAAAAGGTTAAACGATATTTTTGCTTAAATGTTTGCCTTTGTTGTTTACAAGAATAAACAGGCTATCAGAAGATTTTTATTTGGTGTCTTTCGGACTTTGGGTTTAGAAACTATGTCAATTTTGCCGAGAGACCCCAAAATTATGTTTGGCCACTTTTAGTCATACAATGCGGAGAGACTGACATCAACGCATACCAACTCATTATAGCAAAGACAATTCACATATGCAATTTCAGTTGGTATTGATTTTTTCTTGACAGAAAAATATCAGTTTGAATAAAACGGTCTATTGTGTAAATAATTATAAGTAAAATATCTTCCACAATGAAATTACCATTGTTCAATCACAAAGAGTCAGTTATTAAAAAATCACTCCATATCAATGTCTTAGTTCATGAACATAATGAAATTGTTCAGAGATTTCTGTTTTACATCTCTAAGGTAATTATATTGCACCAATACAGTATACTCAGCTTCCATTGCGAGAACTAAAGCTGAAGGATTCTGTAAATAAATTGGAATTAAAACTTGTTTTCCAAGCTGAATACAAAACCTCATATGGTTTCACTTTGATTCCCAAGTTTCGTTGTAGGTTAAACCATGAAAACTTGCTGATCCATAGTAAACTGTGGTCTTGCACCAGCCATCTTGACTTCTTATCTGGGACATTAAACATTTTTTTTCACTCAGCATTTTCTTTTGTAATGTCGGGAATATTAATTTTATAATCCTCCAATTATTCTATATAAACGATGCATCTTTGTGTGGCTCAAAAGTCTCTCAGCAAAATAGGCATATCTATTTCCTCCAAAGTCCAAATGACACCAATTAAACGTTTTCCGAAAGCCTGTTTACCCCTCTTCATATCCAAAGCAATTAAACATTTGAGCAGAAATAACTGTTAACTATTTTAATTATTTTTTTATTCTGAATGTACCGGGTTTTATTGACTCACATTGTATAGTGTTATAGTGTTAGGGCATTAACACTAATTAAATGTTCAATAAGTATTGTTTTAAATGCAATATACACTGCAAAAACAGTGCTTAGAAATTAAACACTTTTCTAAACACTATTTTGCACCACGTCTCTAAACATTTTGAAATGTCTTTTTAATATCTAAACACCTTATATCTAAACATGTTTAAAATCTAAACATGTTTAGGGATTTGACATTAGGTGTTTATACATTTGATGCCAAGTGTTTAGGAATTAAACATGTCAAATCTCTAAACACTAATTTGCACCACGTTTCTAAACAGTTTTTGCAGTGTAGTGTTAATATATTTACATTTGTTTTGCAGTGCACACACACACACACACACCCACCCACACACACACACACACACACACACACACCCACACATACACACACACATAAACACAAACAACATAATTCCTTTAGGAACAATCTTCCAACAGTTATGAAACCACCGTAGAGACATTTTTAATACCCAACCATCAATTTTAAAAAAAATGTGTAAATAATTCAGGTCAAACGTGCATTATTCCGTGATTAAATAATCATGATCATGGCCAAATTTTATACAAAACCAATAAACTAATTATATCACTGTGTATGGTGGTGTGTTTTGGCTGGTTAGGAAAGCGAAAATGATCATTGCTGATTACTCGTGAGTCTTTGTACTGAGAACCACAAACACGGACCCTTAAGGCTTTACTGGTCACTGTGTGTTTTTACGAAGCATTGAGATGCTATTTGGAAGACACCCACCATAAAGAATTTTACGTGTAGTGTATTTGGATAAACTCGTGCAGATAACTCCAAAGCGCGGGTATGGTGAATTGTGACTGACAGTGCCCGCATGATGGTGTATTAATTTGGTGGACTTCGGCAAAATTTATCAGTTGGACGTTTGGGCTTTGACGTGTGGTGTCAGGTTAGAGCGGGTTTTGTTAGTCGACTGTCTGTATATACATCTGTGTGTTTTTTCGTTTTTTAAGTAAAAACATGAATAAAACAATGTGCAAGGATTAAATATTAACTTTTTAAAAATGTTCTTTAAAAAAAATAAAAAAAATCGTTTTAACTGTCAGCCGGACTCGACACGTGCAAATACTGTAAAAAAACTTCGTTTTAACTGTTTGTGAGTGAAAATAACTGTAAAAACGTCCGTTTTAACTGTTGTTAGTCCCAGGTGCCAGTTAAAACGATTTTTTTTAATGCCATTTTAAAGAGTGTATCTTTTAGAATTCAGTTCAGTTTTTTTTTTTTTCACGGCTCAACAATTCCATTATAACCGACAGCTTTTCAAAACGGCTTTGTCTATAGGCCTAACCACTTTTGTTTTTATCTTTTCAATACTTTGTTAATATTACTAGTTAGATTTGGTGTTATATTATACCAGACATGTCTGGATTACATGCAATATATTATTTCTTCGTTTGAGTCTATTCTGTTGGAAGTGGCGAAACATTCGTCCGTTCTTCACCGGCCATGCAACCTGCAATTCCAAGTAATGGCGTATAAGCCCGTTGACGTAGGGAAGTAAGAATTTACTGCAGACCATCACCGATTCGGCGGAACTGACCAAATTGACATATTTTTCGGTTAGTTTCCACGCAAATGTTTGTTTCCGCTCCATCATCTCGCTAATTAACCGAGCTTTAACTCGAGAACGTGTGCAGGGACCGTTTTTTTCAGTGAAGTTATAACTCTTTCGAAGTGATTGTCCTCTCTTTTAGATTGATGCCACTCTTTCAGTGTGAGTTCTCTTCTTAAAAGAATAGAAAATCACCAGATCAAACTTTTTTTGATGAAGCTTCACTGTAAAAAAAGCTGTCCGCTCTCCACGAGCTCCTTACAGCACACATCATTTTTAGGCATCAATACCGTAGAGCCCCTCGTCTACAAAAGTCGCGGTTTTGTGCGTTTTTGTGTTGTACGTATGACCTATCGTTACCCCGGCGTGTCGTAGTAGCAGGTGTACCGTGAATTCTCACTAAATTACACAGATCGTGCAAAACGATCCATCACCCCTACATCTAAAAAGACCTTTTCTTTCTCTCTTTTTTCTGTTACAGAAATGCCTACTCCTCCACAAGTAACCCTCTGCCCGTCCTTCGTTACCAGGGGCATCACTCGGCGTCTTCTCCACAGATTGGATCAAAGAGGAACAGAGATGGGACCGTTTACTGGTAGAGTAGTCCGACTCCAAAAATTCCAAGGACATGGACATAATTCCATGTGGGAGGTGCAGATTTGAACATTCCCATGTGTTATAAGGTCATAGCTGGCCAGATATTCAGTTTTGTAAGACAATTCCTTTTGAAGCCACTTTTGAAACTGCACGTCACGAAAAACACGTTTTCCTTTCTTAAACGTTATTTTCAATTTTTCTATTTTCTTTTATTTCTATGATTAAAGACACTATTGCCAAGACATACTTAATGTGATACCAAGATAGTGTTGGTGTTTTTAAGCCTCACGTATAGTCATAGGCCTGCACATCATAAAGTATATAGCGAGGCTACACTCCAAAACTGTTGAGTAAAAATGTCACAGCCCTTAATGTGAGTAAAAATCTTAGTTAAAGTTGAAGTAAACCTTACACAAAGCTGAGATCTTTACCCAACAATGACTAAGCTTTATCAACAATGAGTAAGGTTTCTCCACTTTGACTAAGATTTTACTCAACATTAGAGCTGTGACATTTTACTCACATGGAAATATTTTTACAGTGTAATACGTTTGGTCCAGATGCCCTTTTGGCCATTCTTCGGGTCACGTTTAGTGACCTAAAATCGGTTATTTTTACTTCAACCCAATGCTGGTGTGTCAACGTAACCAATCTGTTATGACTCTACATTATTAATGAACCTTGATGTCCAAACTACCAAAGTAATGTTTCCACTTTCACTCGCTTGGTTATTTGTTCATGGGGGGAAAATAAATTTCGTCAACGTTTGTGACCATCAGAAGGTCCTACACTTGACCAAACTTTATTTGCTTCCCATGACAAAATAACCAATCTACGCAAGTGGAAACATATGTTTGGACTGAAGGTTTATAAAGAATTAAAAAGTATATAACAGATTGGTTACGTTTGACAAAGAGCGTTGCGTTTGAAAGTAAAAAACACCGATTTTAGGTCACAAACGTTACCGAAGAATAGCCCTTTTAAGCTATTTGTAAGCAAGTACATTTTACGTTAATGTTTATGAATTAAAGAGAATCGTTATAAAGCAGCATTGGTTGTCCAATTACAATAATGGTGTTAGCGACACCTATTCAATCAAAGTTAAATTACAACTAATTTTTAATAACAGACAGAAAACTTTAGCAATAGCAATTTCAACACTGTAATAAGTTGAGAAAGATATCAACGCTTTTCAATGACTTAAAAGTTCTATAGCATCGTTCGTTTAAAAACTCTATACCTCGATATTATGTTAATTTATATTATTCCATTGATACGTTGAAGGTGTTTTGAATGAACGTGACGGTTTGTCGCATTTCATCGATGCACGGACAGTCCTACGGACTTGAGTGTGTACGTTACTGCCGCACGCAACGAACAAGACAGAAGTGGAAGTCTTCCAATGGGATCAGAAATCTTTTATAGAGCTCTTAAGGTTTGTATTAGAAACTTTTTATTTAACGTAGTAAAATCAATATATATATTGTTGTTTTTGTTATTAAAACCGGGTTATTTTTGTGATATATTACGCAATGTCGGAAAAATTCATTCACACCGGTGCTGTTTTGTAGTTTTTTGTTATAAGCCATTATAAAGTTATATTTTGCCGTAATCATTTTTACAGCTCAATATAATGACACTTGTTATTTTGACAATTGATGTTCATTTTTACCACTTGACAAGTTCATAATGACACTTGTCCCTGAGGGGGTCGTGTCATTTTTCGCTGTCAAACGGAACTTGTGTCACTGATTTTCGCATTGCATGGTTGTGATCAATACTGATCGATCGGTCTAGTTTGTAATTGCCGAAATTGATTGATGAGCAAATATTTTCTCTTCCTATTCTTCAGACAATCCACCAGACCAGGAGCTGTTAGTTTACTATGGTAGCACTCGAGATTTTCTTGGGAATTCCCATAGCGTTAGCATCACGTAATTCACCAACAGACACAAAGACAAAACAAAATTTTTTATTTTTTTTATTTTTTTTATGTCCATATTTATTTACTAATGTGTCACTGTTTAATACTTTTTTATTTATTTATTTAATTTTATTTATAGATTTATTATTAATATATTAATTAATTAACTTATTTTATTTATTTTTTATAAAAAATTAAAAAAAAAAAAAAATATTTTTAGTTATTTATTTTAATTACAGGTAATTCATCACCTGAAAGAGTGAACTGTCAACGGGAAAACCACAACCCAGACCCCACTAATACCGCCAAAACAACAACCACCGTTAATAACAGCTCACCAAGTCGCCTTAACTGTGTAGTGTGTAGACGCGGGTTCAACTCCCGGAGTAACTTACGTTCACACATGCGAATTCACCCTTGATAAACCATTTGTTTGCAAGTTTTGTCATCGTCGGTTTAGCCAATCATCTACACTCCGAAATCACGTCAGACTACATACAGGTGAGTTATAAACATAATTGTTAGCCAACTTGGAGGCATGTTTTAAAAACAGACAATTTTAATAATAGAACATTTTTAAAATGTTGCCTCAGGACACGATCCTAAAGACCTGTCTTCCAGCAAGTCATGTCTCGCTAACAAAATAAAACGCAGAAATATCCATATACTAGTACTTGAAAAATCCGGGATCTGTGCAAAGTGCAAAGTGCAACATCTATTGTCTTGTCATTGGTCAATTGTTTGTATCCACCTCACTCGTCAACTGAGGGCAGTATAATTACTGCGCACAACGACACTGCCGAGAAAAGTAGACCAGGTATTTAACAGCAACTTGAAGCGAGTCGGTCTGAATGTTACACATTGGTCATTTTGTTGGAATTTTAATATATGGACCACAACAATTCGCAGGAATGGATTCGCGGGCAACCAAATATTTGAAGTAGGACGAAAAGGTGTCGGGGTTCTTTCTAGAGCAGTGTAGGCCTAATACGCCGCATTATTTTGCGCGAACTCTTGGTAACTTGTCGCCACTTGAATAACTCCGATTCAATATGTTGACCGTTTTACAGTTCATTTTAACACTAAAATTAACATCCGATTAACATCGGAGGCTGAGCGATGTTCTTTAACACTAGAGCTAAATTGCACGGTTTTTAATCTTGAATGTGAACTTATGAGACAAAAATACACATGGGCAAATAGAAACCAGTGCCTTTACAGAAGTTAATTGAAAGATACTTAACGTTTTACTGTGTTAATCTGATTTCCTAATTTATAAAGAAAGAAATTAGCAAAGTACATTTGTTCTACAAATTGTAGACCTTGTTAAATTATATAGAGAATAACTTATACATAGGCGCCAACAACTGTTGATCCAGAGGTACCCTGTACTTTCTTTTTCGCCTCGGGACAGACTATAGCCAAGACCAATGAAACCCAATGTTCGGATCATTAACAGTATCAACCGAGCCTTCAAACAAGACTGTAGAAAGATATGCCTTCAAGCCATATACCAATGACCACGTACGAAAATGTGTATCCATACACGTTACGCGTAAAACAAATCGCCATAAAAAGGGCTGGACAAAAGACGGGTATCGTGTTACTTGTCAAGTAAAAAGTAGTCTAGGTTTAGCTACAACCTAAATGTTTGTTGTAATAGCACACTAATTGATCTTTTCATTTTCAATTTTCAGTGCCAAGTATTTCAATTAAAATGGGGGGTAATGGCCGATTTTTGACCCACTCTTTTCACACGCCGCGCCGTGGTCGTTTTGGAAATTTCATAGGAGCCAAATTAAACTTGCTGAGTCAATGTGGTGTTAAACGCCGAAATACCCAAATATGATAGAACGGACTGATATATATGCCACTCCCACGAAGAAAATGTCTATGCTTATTTTATTCACTGTAAAAAATACAGTGGAAGTTAAGTGCCAGTATTTGGCGGTAATTGTATTACTGCTATTTTAGGCAATACTGTATTTTTTATGTTACATTTCGGGCAAATATCGGCGGCTTTTATTACAAGAATGACCCATATGATGAAACACTATCGACTATTAGGATTGTCTCTTATTATGCGATCTAAGCACTAAAGTTACGTACAAAAAAGTGGTAATAAATTGTATTCTGCCAACAAAAATTCGGTTTACAGATTTTGACTGAAGTTACGACAAACTGTTCAAACGGTCACAATGTCAAAAAAAAGATTGTCTGCATTAGTGGACCGGTACTATAAGTTCGGTGGTCGCGTCATTCAGTTTTTTATTCTCTACCCTTTTTTTACAATATCAATACTGTAAGTGTACCCATTTTTGTTGGCAGAAGAATGGATGCCCGTACAATACGGTTAAAAAATTTAAAGTTTTACAGGGTTACTCCTTAGACACCTTGCCCTCGAAAGTGAGAGGTTTGAAAAAGTTATAGGCCTATGATATAAACGTGATCTATGGTGGGGGAACGACACCAGAAAATTTGCAAGGGTTCTTAAAGCTAATCCTCAACCTTGCCATGCTCATGCCCGAAGCCCTAAGTCATCTTTAAAAGTTTGTCCTGCTCAAGCAACAAAATGCTAAAGATTGTTATATACTGACCGCAGAAGTTCGACAGTACGATGTTGAGCTCTAAGTTAATTTCTTAATGTAAAAATTAGAGTCGGTTGTAAACGCAAAGAACATGCTTCAGAGTAAAAACTATCTTGCCACCCCAAAGCTTTGACCACTTTTTCTTGATGATATTTCAAGAGGTATATACCAGTCGCGTGGGTCTAACACGCTGTTGTTACCCTTTCTTAATGAAAACAAAAATAAACCACTTGTTAAGCACGGATATTGTTAAAATGGCATTTTCGGCTGGTGGCTCTAAACTAAATTAAAGTAAAGATTTCAGGTGCTGAAATTTTATGGGTTGCTTGAGGGTTAAAGGGAGGGCCGAGTGTCCTAATAGTCATCAACTTGGTCACTGACCGCTCGTGTCTGAAAGCGCCGACCGGGAAAGATGACTTCTAAAACAAGCATATTTTTGAAGCTATAGAGATCAATGGAATCTCATTCCAACTAAGTAAACGACGTAATAAATGCGTGGCGAGGCGGGAGTTCATTTATTTTGAACTTCTTCCAACTATGTGGCAATAAATGAAGTGATAATGTCACTTTAATCGTGGTGGTTGACATGCGCGATTCCTTCACGTTATCGGTACCATCTGCCGATCGTTTTAAATAAAGAACTCGGAAAAATAGCACAAACGAGATGAGAATGAGTTTAAATTTAAGCCACTAAAAAGGATTACAAAGTAATTGAATAGTATAAGTTCATTACATGAAATTACGTTTTATTTTATACGTCTTCAAAAGAGCCATGATCTTCATAGCAAAGAAGAAGATTTATGAAGGCTTGAAAGCGTAACTAGGTCTCTTGCTAGATGATTGTACATTATGTTATTTTTCGTCCCTCCGTCTTTAAAGCAATATTTAACACTTGAAAAATGGGGCGCCCCCATTGCCCAAAATGTTGACTTTCTTGGGCTGAATGAGTGTATTTTGGGCGGGGTTTTGGTATACTATTAAGCCTATCCACCAAAAAAAAGTTTCAAGTTCTATGTATTTTTTTTTCTTTAGAATGCCATTTATCCCCGATATTTAATATCGTGTGTTAGTATAGGGAATTGCGCGTGAATCGGACACCCGTATATATACACGACCTTGAAGGGATAAGCAGTGATTTGCTAATCCGAAACATTGAAAAAATCATAACCTGCAAGTGGTTGGCTTGAAGTTGAAATCCGTGTACCTTTTATCTGATCAGTTCTGTAATTTCTATACGTGCGTATGAAAATTCCGACTTGAGATCAAAAAGCCTTTCCCGGTGAATATCCCAGATTTAAAGCGCGATATTGTGCGCCATTATCAATACAGTTTGACATACAAATTTATTGATCTTTGTTCATTCTGTGCCGGTTTAAACCACAATCAGCTGTTTAGAGTAGATTTTGAGACGCCGTCGCTGTATGTCTATTTACAGGAGACGGTATGACAAATTTCCTCAAATACTCCATATTTTTACTATTTGGTTGTTTGTTGCTACATTAAAGCAGTTACATGGAATTGTACACACTTATCCCTGATTTATAAGTTAAAAAAATGCATTTCCACATTTGTTTCGATTCTCTCGCATTATCGCTGCTAATCTCTTTAATTATCATTGTAAGTGATTAGTTTTGACCAAGTCTATTTTTGAAACAAGTGTTACACAATATTGTTTTTAAATCATGCAAATATCCTTCATTAATCCGTTTTTCTCTTTCTCTGCTTTATTTTCAGGAGAGAAACCATACCGTTGCAACGTATGCCACAGTGCCTATTCACAGCTCGCCGGCCTCCGGGCACACCAAAAGAGCGCCCGTCACCGTCCTCCAGTCACTGCAGTTGCCCCTCCAGTTACTCGCCCGACGTCTCTACAGCCCGTGGCTTATCGACCCCATGATAGACCTTTGAATGGAATAGCCCGTGAATAGTCTCCGCATGGTTCTAACCCCGGGGGGGGGGGGGTTATTTTGGTCGGGTAACCACCCAATTGACAAAAATCCGTGAGACCTGGTACATGGTCGAGGTCTCGATCGAGATTTGCAATATACGGTATCAAATTCAACCTATGCCTCTGTCAGTCTCACATAGAGTATCAAATTTTCAAGTTCAGATAAGGTATCAAATGTTAAAATTATGATTTTAGTGTTTAAATCGCGCTCATAATTGAAAAACAAAATGTCTAAATGGCCATTACCCGATTGCTAATAGCCTCGTTCCCATGCAGAACCCTGCATTTTACCGTATTTTGGTATATATCTGAAGAAAACTATTATTTTTCTCTTTTACATACCCTGTGAATCTTATAGGCAAACGGGTGTTTGGTTCGGATGTTATGAGCGAAAATGTGAAACAGGTCTAGTCTCGGATAACAGATCTGGCCTCGGATATAGGTATTTTACCCTATCTTGTCTCATATAGGGTCACCACCGGGACTCTTGTAACGCTGTGTGGTGGTTACCCAGGCTCATATACAGGTTACCCCACCCCCCTCCCCGGGTTTTGAACATGTAATCTCTGTTATTCTTCCAAACACAAGATTATTTCAAAGGGAAAACAAAGAAATTAAGCTTGAACCAAAGAAGTGCGTATACAGCGTTTTAAACACAAAACAAATCATAATAAACTAAAATACTAAAATGGCTCTCCAAGTGACGTAATTTGTCTTCTTTGCTCTTTTTTTTCTTGAGGCAGTTGAATTTTGTTTACCTATACAAAACAGAATTACAATCAACAAGCAATAACAAAGCATACGTATGCATTCTCTTTAAAAAGAGTACTTACTTTTTAAGTGTTCAATGTAACATCACTTTATTGAGTCTAGTCACGCTTTGCAAAATAAAATATGGTATGAATATAATCAAATTTCAAATCAAAAGCTTTTAAAATAAGATTGAAAAAGAAAAAAATCAAGCTGTTATTCTGAACGGGAGACTAACTTTAGAACAAAAAGAAACCCCCTGGGTTTAAACCAGGTTAGTCCTACAAGAGGGTACCTCTTTTTCCTTTTTCCATTTCAAATACTGGAAAGTTGAATGTAACAGGTGAGAAAATAATTCCTCATGGATGGGCTGGAACAGCCCTCCTTAGGAATTTTCTCGCCTGTTACAGTACACTTTATAAGTATTTTAAGCAAAAGTCCCCTCTTTTAGGACTAAGCCCTGGTTAAATCCCAGGTCTAAAGTTTAGTCCTCCCTTTCATAATACCACCCAAATGTTGTGAGTTTTAGAACGGTTTAATATACCAGACGAATTAAGAACCAAACATATTGAATTGTATAAAATGTGCAACACGAGTTTACAATGGTTTATTTTATAAACATTTTGCACGATAAATTTTTTATTGAATTTAGCGTGTGCGGCAGTGTTAAAAATGCACTTTGAAAACGTTTCTTCGCATAGTCGTACATACTAAAATTAATTAACAGTAATATTGTCTAACAGACGCCATTTTGTTTGGGCGTCGTTAAATTTTGAACGAAAATTAAACCCCATGCACATTTCTGATTTTGGCTCTACAATTGGTCACTATAAAGTCATCCATTTAAAAACCAAGTCATCCGATATGTTGCGACACGGACGAACGATTTTCTCACTGCATGCTTTGAGGGCATTTCTGAACCATTTTCAAGACAGAAGAATCAAATGATTTAAGGGCACGATAATGATTAACCCTATTTGCCAAACCTAAATTTAAATTTTTAGAAAATCTACTAAAGCCTGTCACCACGTTTTCGACGCCCATAGGTGGAACTCTTTCTAGAAATTGTGATCCGAAAACATCTTTTGGGTAAGTCAGTTAAACTCTAAATTGAACAAGTCGCGCTTAACCCTGAGCTAATGCCTTAAGCTGTGTTCTAGTGGTCAGTATCATCAATTACAAGCTAAAATAAAAACAATGCGAAATATTGGACAAGTTTTGGCGCCGAAATATGCCATTTACCCGTCATAGTGATCAAACGCCTTGTCCAACTTGTCGCTTGGAACCCTATAAGTATTGTTTTGGAGGGCTTTTGACCGTAAAATCAACTGATCAAGCCAATTGTTTCTAAGCACCCATGTAAAAAAGTGCAAACAATCGGTCACAGTTCGGCAACTTGGGCCCTCCGGCACTCGAAATTTCCCAGCGGATCGCGGTCTTGTTCCGACTACCCTTAAGTGTGATATTATTTGTTAATTACGGAAATGATCTCTATCTTTTCTTTTGCGATGAAAAACCCGCACCATAAAATGTTTTTCTAACACAAATTGAGATCGATTACGTTGTACAAACCAGTTATTACAAAACCTTACACTTCTCTCTCGCCCAAAGCAAAATAAATTTAACATAATTCAGGCCAGATGAAAATGTCTTCCACCTCGCCGCCGTTTCCGTCTTTTTTGGTGCCATTTGTATTACTTATTAATGAGAACGTGTGAAGTATTGCCTGCTAGCGATTGACTTTAGGTCATATGAGTTCAGGATACAAGTGTCTAATAAGGTAAAAGACCACGAATCTTGGACTATCTAAGCATTCTTAAGCACAAAATGACAACCAAAACGTTTTTTGTGCGTTTGAACTAGGCTCTAAGGCATCGCAGCGAGCGATTGAGGTGTGCTATACCGATTTTGAACCCCAAGACAAGTTTTACCGCATGCTCACGAGCAGAATCGGCTCCTGCGACTGGGCTTATATAGTTTTATTTCACTGATGTGACTATTTTTTCCCCCAAATTATCTTACAATATTGGTTTGGGTGAAGATATTTCTTTTAGGAGGGCTCTGCCATCATGATGCATTAAAGGCAGTTGTCATTATGTACGCGGGTGTTTAACATTTTTTTTTTCGGTGAAAATTTTGCGTTCCTCCATAAATTTCCTCTCTATTTAAAAGATCAGGACTCCCCTCTTTCCCCTTGATAAATTTTAATGCCCCCGTCTTGTTCACAAAAAAAAAGGGTTTATTCGCGCTCAAATCCTCCATTCCCCCTGGCGTAAATAATGACCCCTCCATAAACCCCTCCGATAACGTACATGTCATATAACGTATAATGTTATTAGATTTTTAAAAATGGCAATATAAATTGAATGCCTGTTAAAAAGTTGACTTGGCCTTGGAATTCCCTCCCCCAAAAATCGGGATTTTTTTTACAGTATAACACATGCAAACCACATCACGTGGTTATATTTATAATTTTACCACAAAGGTATGGAGATCTAATAATATCCAGAATGAACATCTTAAAGTGTTAATTCAATCTCTAACCTATACACTTACAAGGATTAGTGTTTTAATCCTGTGCAACGCCTCTCTACCTGTGGCGTGTAAAACACACAATTACCGTTCATGTTAAAAGTGTTAGCCGTTGACTTTACAGTGTAACTAACGAGCTTTTTTCCATAATTAACCCCTATCATACAATTATAAGAAGACAGCTATTGATTGGTTCTGGTCCTTAAAACTTCTTCTTCTTCTTCTTTCTAATTCTATAGCAAAAACATGTCCACCTTCTTTTAGGACTAACCACCATTTTAGTCATGCAGGATAAAATTATTTTCGCTATTTGTGAATTAGTTGCCACATTTTTGCAGTTGTAAAAACTGGTTAATGGGTCCAGATATTCAAAATAGATATTTTTTTTTCATGTCATTTAAAACCATGTCAACTTTTTCTTTTGTATTGTTTTAATGATTAAATTATGTATCGTATTACAATTGCATCAGCACACACCGGTTAAATGCTGAACGGATACGTTTTATCTTAACAAGAATCCATTCTCGTGAGGTATTAGGCAAAAAAAAACAAAAACAAGTTGTCTCCGAAGAAATGTTAAAAATGCGAAATTCGTTTTTTTAAGAAAAATGCTATTGGAAATGCGGATTTGAAAAAAATGATTTTGGGCCATTTTTTCCATTTTTTTTTTCGGGCCGAAATTTCATTGAGAAAAATCTTTCAAGTGAGTAAAAACCCAAAAAGAATGCACTAAAAGACCAATTTTAAACAAAACGCGTGCGGTCTTCTAGACAACCTTTTTTTTTTCTTGGCCTACCGAAAGTTGCCACGTGATACAATCTTCCGATGTCTTTTCTTAAAGAAAATGTACAAAGGTTAGTATCATTGTGTTTGATTATCCAATTGTATATATTTGATATATTTGTCCCCCCCCCCCCAGTGACTTATGTCACTTAGGGCACTAGAAATTCTATGATGTTAAATTTTCACATTTCTCTAGAAACCAAGCAGAATAGAGCCTAAAAAGCGTTCCTTTA
>JAMKCH010065572.1:0-16547 GCA_023653785.1 Ophioderma brevispina
GAACATTCCTAAGGTTTTTTGGACCACCACAGTTACAACAGACTGTTTGAACTTGCCCTGCATCCGTAATGTCCCGCTATTCACTTCAGTGTGATCTAATAACTTGGAAGCATTTCCAATAATGCCAAAAAACCCTGGTTCGAAAAAATGGGGTCACTTCTTCAGAAGGGGAGATGAAATCTCCTCATGTCTCTTTAAGTGTTTTCTGAGGTCCCTAGTGTGGAAAATTGCGTTTCATTGATTTAATTCACTAAAAAAACACCCAACGTTTATAATTTGGGCTCAATTGCCACTGTCCGTATTGTGTATAAATAAATAAATTCCTCCACTCTAAATAACCCCTCATTTTTTTTAACTAAGTGTTCTTAAAAAATTCTAAATCGCCTGCCATACATGGAAGCATGCACAGAAATAATTAATCCATCATAATTATCGAATTGGTGGCAGATTTGCCAGCATTAAACCAGATAATACACAACTCACAACCCAGAACATCTGCCAATTAATGATGATTGCTTTGACAACATGTAGAATTTCACAGAAATAAACTCTTTCCCTAAAAAGATGTTTTAAATAGACCATTTTGCTATTTTTTGTTTTTGTACTGTACATTGAGATTCAGCCATTTTTGATGTTTGTTGACTTGTAAAAGAATAAGCCTTTTTGTGCTGAACCCCACGGTATTCCAACAGTTTCTGCTGTAGGTTTATTGCATGGAAATAACTGAACAAGAGACCTATAATGTAAATGTTCCCTTTTTTGAAAATTTCATGCCCTCAAGTGTTTATTTCAACAGGCAATATAACCCTTTTAGAAAAAGCCGGATTCCTCCAAAATTAGGTCTTTTGTAACCCCATTATTTGGGACCATGGTCAGTTGCTGAGCGCAGTAAACATTTAGAGGCCCGTGGTTGGGTGAATTGTTGAAATATATTAAGAACAATGTATAGGTTCATCCCAATTGAACCATACAACTTTTTTGTATTTAAAGCCATTACTGATAACTTGAGCGACTAACATTAGACGATTGGGACCAAGGACGATTTTGTGTTTTGGGACACGATAGCAGCACGGATGACGATGATGACGACCAACTTCAAGGGGAAACAGATGAGAACTTCTTTGATGACACTGACAGTGATGAGAATACTAGTGATGAAAGTTCTGATAATTTCACTGAAAGTGGTACCCTAAGTGAGGTAAATTGCTTTGCATTTTAAAAAGGCAAATTTTTTAAAGCATAACAGCACATTTTTTGGGAAAGACGCCCCAATTTTCAGGATTTGAGATTTTTGCACAAGTTGCTGGTATTGGCTATACCTGTGAATGCTAGAGCTCAAACATTCTCTGTGCGCAAAATAAGTAATTTTTAATTCGATAATTAATATTGGAGATCTCCAGTAATAATTTGACGGCGGCTGGAAATTGTCCTTAATATGAAAATAGCCTGGAAATTGTGACCGTATGGACACTCATCCATAGTTGTTCTGTCGTCCAGGAAAGTCAAGTTAGAGGTCATTTTTCGTGATGTGTGACCAATATTTTAGGCCTGTGGAGGGACATAATTGGGTTTCCAGCTCCACTATAAATTACAATAGGGATCCTAATTCGAATAACAAAAATGTTTACTGCTTTAGACAATACACATTGTAGGCATTACCACTCGCAGGTATATTTTTTCAGGACAAGTACACACAACTGTGACAAAATCTCAATTTTGAAATTGGGGGTTGCTCTTCAAAAAATGTGCTGTTATTGCTTTAATCTCCCTGAGGTCTACCTGTCAAGTTATTGGTTATGTGAGTATTATCAGGAGATACAAAACTATCTTAAGTTTGTACAGCTATTGTGATTGTGATGGGTTATCAGAAGTGATATCTTGTGTTACGAGACGTACGCAGGTCAGAAAAGTAACCTCGTGTGGTTCATAAAACTAAAATTCACAATGACTATGTTGTAATAAGATTGAATTGACCAAGATGTAAATTCAAAGTAATGATTAATACATAAATCAAAATCTGATCTTGAATTAATCACAAGTCACAAGATTGGTAAAAAATACCAAAATTTATTGTTTATACCATTTACAAATACACATGCACATAATCATTACACTAAAGTTCAAAGTCACTGTTGGGTTGCACACCAGTCTCTTGAGAATCAGATCCACATTAAATCTTGGTGACACAATTCTGCTGGTACAGTTCAAATAGTTTCGCGAAATCGCAAAAGTCCTTTTGTCTAGAACGGCCGATTACTTTGTTAACTTGTAGACTTGAAGAAACTACGGAAGTATTAAAATGCAGCCTTGATGGTATTAACAATTTGTCCATAATGTTCTCAGTGACATTAAAGGTGTGAATGTCACTGGTAAAGAAGAAAGTCCGGCTTGGGAATTGTAATGTTAACCTTTGTTTTTCCAAAGGTACCAAATTTTGAGCAGCTCTGACAATTCTAGCAACTTTTCAGAATTGATAATAAAAGACCATCAGATTTTTAACCATCAATGAATTGATGTTTTTCCGTTTGCTTTTGTTTCAGTTATCCGTTATTGCTATCGAGGAGCTGCATGTTCTTAGTTCTCTACTAGTTGTCGTTTTATTTGCATTTTGACGAAAAGCTGCCTAGTGGAACTCAGACACATGGGGAATCTCGGTTGGGCTTGATTTTTTTAAAATTTCAGTGACGGAGTCAGTTTGGGTAACTTCTGTATCTTTGGTAAAGTTTTGACATCATTTGATGCCGCGCCTGTCGTCTTTCTTACTAATTGCTATTGGTTTATGTGTGCACCTATAACCGGTTAGTGGGGTTTTCGGGCGAAAATGAAACAGTGATCATGTTACAATATCTACCAAGCATGCAAGGCCTTACCAGGGACTGAGGTCAAACACAAGTTTGACTTGAGTAGATTTAGTGTAAACAAAAACTGACACATCAACAATGTTTTGCAGGACCTGATTTTCACATGGAATTGGGGAAATTGATTGTGGTAATTGACTTAAAACTTGAGTTCTTAATAATGAGGACATGATTAAATTAATAATATTTAACAGTTAATTATGGTTATCAAGAAGAAGGCCTACTTGGGAAATTTACAAAAATATAGATATCTTTAAAAATAGTTGTCAAAATATTCCCCTTCCTGAGAGTGTGACCATGGGCCTGTTTAGTTTAGTAAGGTTCAAATCTAAAGTGCTACAACTTGATAGTAAAACTTTCAATGGTCAAATTAGTGAAATGGTTTACTTGAAAGATGTATAACAAGATGATCAAGAAGGCGCCTTTAAGTATGTGTTATAATCGGGTATTTTGTACCAAGTCTCAGAGATAATCGCCCAAAAGTACCAAGAGAGACCCAAATTTGGCCTACATTAGTGTATGCTGTCTTAAAGTGTTAACACATTAACTCCATTGGTGCAAAGGTATAGGCCTACAAGATAATGAACTGTTTGATTTGCTGTTTGCCTTGTGAATATTGCTCCATCATTGCTATTAATGCAAAAGTGTTAGGTTATCATTATTTAGGCTCATGGTTGTGGACTTTGTTCCCACTGACAGTTCCTAAAGGGGGCTGTCCATCAGACGGCGGAGCCCTGTCAATTTTTGGGAAAGCTGTTTTTCAAAGAGCTCTATCTTATGATGCAGTTAACATGTTTGTAGATGGCTCCGTTTCAAGTTAGGAGCCTTTAAAGTGGACTTTTAATTCAACATTTTCAGTTCAATATTTTTTTAATCTCCATATGGACTTAGTTCCTGCTGACAGGTCCTTAAAGGAAATATGTTCATGATTTTGAAGATTGGAAAATTGGTAGGTGAGGACAAGCTAAGAACGTTAGATTAATATAAATCAAAATAAGTTGAAAATTGTCCACATTTGTTGAGTATTTGCCCTTTTAATTTCCCGCCCAATAGCTACTCGAAACACGATTCCGACAATCCACAACGCAGGCAAATGGTGACTCAAAAGTGATGAACATCATAATTTACTTGTGTGTGACCATCATAATCGCAGTGTGCCACTTCAATAATAATGAAAAACACAACGAAAATGAAACAAAATAGTTTCAATTCTGTAACTTTTTGTCTAATTTTATTATTACTTTCATGAATCCATCAATATTACAGTGTAAGCATAACAATTGGAGTCAACACGATGTTTGTTGTGTCAGTCACTTTTGAGTCACGAGTTGGGCGCTTGTGATCATGAAGCCGTGGCGAAAAAATCGCCCGTTTTATTCGTATGTCAAAAAAGCAAAAATTAAAGCCTCTATTTTGTGATTTTACATCAAATGTATTATTTTTTCGGGAATTCGTGATGTATGGACATATATTTTTATGAATGTAGTCAAACTGAGCTGACAAAAATCTTGACATTATTTCCTTTAAATGGGGGGCTGTCAGACGGCGGAGCCTTGTCAATTTTTTTGGGACAGCTTTATTTTAAAGAGCTCTATTATCATGATGCAGTTCATAACTATGTAGGTGGCTCAGTTTTCAAGTTACAACCTTTTCACGTTACGAACCTTTTAAAGTTACGAAACCTGTTCAAGTTACGAAACGTTCAAGTTGACTTTTACTTCAACCTTCATGTCATTCTTTTAAAAAAATGAAAATGGGACTAAGTTCTACTGACAGTTCTTAAAATTGGAAGCTTTCAATTGACTAAGACAGTATCCATGCTGTATCCCTCTGAGGACTAGGTTGCTCCCAAAGTTCAAAAAAAATATCCCTTGATTCCAAGATTAAATCTCCCTGATTCCAAGATAAATCTCCCTGATTCCAAACTCTCAATGTTGGCAGCTATGGAAAGGTCATTCAGGGGTCGTTATGGATAACTTGGCCGTGTGCTTTGAGGGCCAGGGTCATTTTGGTGTCAAAGTCATCCAGGGGCGTATCGTGCTTTGATCTATGATATGAGTTTGTATGGTGTAGTTTTGCCATACAAGTTTTGTGATACGTTTTCGAGGGGTCATTTGGGGGTCAAAGGTCATTAGGGGATCGTTTTTGGGTAGCTTGGCCGTGCCTTTACGTATGGATATGAGTTTGAGTATGGTGGTCGAGTTTCCACGTACAAGTTTTGTGGTCATATTGTTGAGGGGTCATTTTGGGTCCAAAGGTCATCCAGGGGCGTTATCGGGTAAAATGGCCGTGCTTTGACCGAGGATATGAGTTTTGGGATGGTGGTTGAATTTCGCTTTGCTACGGTTGTGTACATTTTCAAGGGGTCATTTTGGGTCTCAAAGGTCATCTAGGGGTGTTATCGGGTAACTTGGCCGTGCTGGATATATGGAATAAGAGTTTTTGTATGGTGGTAGTTTGCCGTACGGAGTTTAGTGTTCATGTTTTCGAGGGCCATGGGTCATTTTTGGTTGTAAAGGTCATCAAGGGGTTCCATATCGTGGTCGTGCTTTGATATTTGGATAAGAGGTTTGGTATGGGGTAGAGTTTTGCAATACAAGTTTTGTGATCACGTTTCGACGGTAATTTGGGGGTCAAAGGTCATTCACCTTTTACGTATGGATATGAAGGTTTGATGTGGTGGTAGTTTCACCATACGAGTTGTGTGGTCACGTTCGACGGGGGATTTTGGATTCAAAGGTCATCCAGGGGTCGTTATTGGGTAAACTTGCAGTTGCTTGACGCATGGATATGTATGAGTTGGTATGTTGTTAGAGTTTCGCCGTACGAGTTGTGGTACACGTTTTTCAGGGTTATTTTGGGGTCAAAAGTATGTAGGGGCCATTATTGGGTAAAATTGGCCGTGCTTTCATACCCATGCTGTGACGTATGGATAGGAAGCACCTGGGGCGCTAATTAGGTTAAAATACATTCCAGTTTTTATACTCATCTAGCAGGTATGCTCAGCTAGTGGGTAATAGGGGTCATTCAAGATCAAAGGTTCAAATGGGGGGTGGGTAAACATTGGGATGGTGGTGTAGGACAGGAACTTTGATGCAAAAAATCTTTAAGGTCACAAACAAAGGTCAATCCAGGGTCATTCAAGGTCAAAAGGTCAATATGTGGTACAACTTTAGTATCCAGTGTGAATTGGTGGGTGGGCGATGTTGATTGAAAATTTTAAAGCTATGCAAGGACATCAGGGTCATTCAAGGTCAAATGAACCGTAAACCTGAGAGTCATTCAATCTCAGGTGATCGCAAAACACAGGAATTGCAAACAAGGACCGCCTAAGTAAAATACTATAAGAAACCCACCGGTCCAACAAAACTCTTTGTTATTGGGTATGCACAGAATGCCCACTTATGGCCCATATGCCCTTTTTGACCTCAACCTGACCCTACTTGACCTTTGACCCCAACATCAAAACATTCTGCCAAGTTGAGTTATATAGCCACCAAACTTGATCAAGATAACCACTGGCCAAGACCCATGGGCTATATGTCAATTGACCTGTAATTTAATGACCCTACATGACCTATGACCCCACAACTATGCATTCCCTAACCATCCCAATTGATGGGTTTCTGCATCATTGATGCACTCGTTTATAAATCAAATCGAGGGTTGACAAACAGAAGGACGTAACTCAAACTGAAAAGAAATATTAAAGAATTTCTTTAATTCTGCCGTAATACTGCTTTTGAGAAATGCGATGTTTAATATTTTCTACTAAGCAAATGTATTCATTACTCAAAATGTAAACATATCATAAAGCTCATATATGGTACTGTAAGCAACATTATATAAACAAGAACATTTTTAATTAATGAACAGCAGAATCAAAGAAATTCTTTAATATTCAGTTCATTTGAGTTACGTCCTTCTTTTGTCACCCTCGAAATGTTAGCATAGTTCTCCTCACCTCTTTGAGAGGTCTACAATTCGCTGAAAAAGCTCTTGTCACTCAAAAAGAAATAACTTGCAACAGAAGTGTCCACAAGCAAATTTCCCATATGCAACACAAAAATGCGAAGACCATCAAATGTTCACATCTTCTCAGTTCTCTAAACATGTTTAAAGGTCCACATCCTGTGCTCGAATTGTATTTTGAATAGCCCATTTTGTTTTGGGTTTTGTTTTTTTTTTTTACACCAACCCCCCCCCCCCCCCCAAAAAAAACCAAAAAAAAAACCCCCCACAAAAAAAAAACAAAAAAAAAAAAAAAAAAAACAAAAAAAAAAAAAAAAAAAAAAAAACAAAAAAAAAAAAAAAACCAAAAAAAAGTGTGTGTGGTGTTATTGTTTTTTTATTGTTTTGTTATTTTTTTGTTTTCTATTGTTCTCAACAGGTGTGCAATCTTGCTTCCAATAGGTAAACAGACTTCTATCCAGTTCTTAGAACAGAGAATATAAGACACTGTGCTCCTATTGTCCCTCTCAACTGCGAACATATTCTGGAATTTCTTCGGAATGCTCACTATCTAGTAGTCCATTAGAACTAGGTCCATCAGATAATCATTCTTATTTGCACAACACAATTGCAAGTTTTCATATTTTCCAGTTTCCCTCACTCATAAGTTATATGACTTAACTTTAATAACATGATTTAATTAATATAATACAGAAAAAATAGTATAATTCAGGAGTCTGTCACACTTGCTATATCGTGTAATGAGGCCAACATAGATACTGTAAAAGGTGTACCTGGGTGGTTATAAGGTATGCCATACATGCACATAGCACTATATATTATTAGGACTAATGCCATGGTCATCTTGATTTTGTGGGCTGCTGGCATGACCACTTAGCATCCATTGTGCTAATGTTATTTATTGTGTCTGTGTGTAATGTGTCACTACTTAAAATGTGAAGTTTTTTTTCAAATGGTCCCCCCAAAAAGCCTCAATTGAAAGTTGAAAGTTCAATTGGACCAAAATTTTGTTATAGGTGAAAATGAGACCCCTCATAACACTGCGCTCACCGGCACCCTCTCGCTCTTCGATATGCTTACCCTCCGCGACCTTACTTTTTCTGCACAAATGGCTCATTTGGGCCCGACCAGAACCTCTATACCAACATTAAAATTTCGCTACCCAACCGCGAAATAGTCCGCCGATAGCGCCACTTTTTTCGGGGGGGGCAACGTCACCTTCCCATGCCCCCATGAGTTCGTCCTTATCAAATTGTTTTCTTCCAAATGGGAAGCATGCTATCGCTGACGCTACCCGCCAACACGGAATAACTCTTTCCAATCTGCCGGCAAATACTGCACTGACCAAAAGAAACGTCAATTCGCGCACATTTTAAAAAAAAAAAAAAAAGGTATCCTTAGCCAAAACGTAAGCCTAAGAGTTTGGTGTTATTCGGCGAGTTAGAAGTAATTTTTTCCATGTTTTTATCTCGGCCGTATATCGACTTGTATTTTCAGTAAGAGACCGCCTATCCTCGCCCGAGATTTGTGTCGGTCCCCTCTTGTAAATCCACTTCTAATCCTCCGTCTCTTTATGACGAGGACGTTTTCCTGAAGAACGGGAGATTTTACAGCCTTCTCTCACCGGTTCAAATTGACAGCTAGGCAGGAAAAGTGTAAACAATTCCGTAGCCGTATATACCATACCGGCCATGTTGAGTCTTATATGGTAAGAAAAGCCGTCGTGCCTAAAAAAACGTGGTTGTTATGATATGGCTTTTGGGTGGTCCAAAAATATGATATTATTTTTAGTATGGTAAAAAAGATCCTGATCGGATCTTTTCAGGCTGATATTCCATGTTTTTTTTTGCTTTCAGGTATGTGCGCCTGTGGTTCCAAAACATCATTTTTGGTGTTTTTGCCTTGTGCCCCTGGGACTGTCTCGCTCCCCCACCCCGGGGGCCTATCCGGGGTGTAGGGGGTGTCCCTGGGGTCCCTAGAGGATTTTGGGGCGTTGGTCAGATTTGGGGGGTCACCCCAAAATGGTACCATGCCACTTAGTTTGGAGTTTTTTAACCGGAGTCTCCCCAATCGACTAGGATTTGTTGGAACGGATCTAAAAGTGTTTTGTGTTTGGAACCCCCCTCCCAAACCGGGAAGTGGGCTATTAAGGTCTTCCTTTCGGTCCCTTGGTTTTTCCTGGCCCGGTGCGGCCCAGGTTCTTCCCTTTTTGAGTTCTGAAGGTGGGGACCTTTCCCATCTGTATCCCTTCCCCCTCCCCCTGGTTTTTGCTCGGGTCCCACGGGGGGGGGTTGGGGGAAGGGTCACTGGATCCTCTAACTCGAGGCTGAAGGTCGGGGCTTTAACCGCCCCATAACCATCCCATGATCGAGTTCACGTAGCGAGTTCCACCCCCGCCCCCCCCCTCCTTTCTCTCCTCCAGTCCCTGGGGGGGGGGGGATGATGGTATCTGGATGCCAATAACTTGAGGCGGAAGGTCGGTGGCTTTAACGCCCCATCCAGCCCAGTGATCGAGTTTACACATAGGAAGTCCGGCCCCTATCCCCCTCCTCCTCACAAAAGAGTGGGACTTGGGTAGAGGTCGGGACCGGTCGATGGTTCTCTCTCCCTGCGGGCTTACAAAGGGGAGGAGGGTGGCCCCCTTCCATAGGTCGGGGAACTCTACGGGCAGCCCCACGGGATCCCCGTCGATGGATAGAGCTTTCTTCGGGTCGGGTTCTGTCCGTATATTTTGGGGGGTACCCCTTGCTCTCTCTTACTCTACACCTCCCTGGTACTTAATTCTGTTAATTTCTTTAATTCTATTTTACAGATAGGACCAAGCGACCACCAATATGGACTTGGTCCAACCAATACGGTTTGCACATCGTGAAAAGGGACAGAACGACAGGTGTGCACGCCTTTGATTTAGTAAGAACAACACTCAAGGCCAAAAGGCCAAGTCCCCGGGAGAACCTGGCGGCAGGGAGGTGCCGTCCGCAGGGCATGGGCACCCAGCCCCCAATTGTCTCTCCGACGAGCACTCCGCCCGGGTAATCAGGGAGTCTTTATCCCTCAGCGCGCCCCCCCCATGGGGGGACATCAGAGGAAATAGGCCCAAGGGCTCCCCCTCGACCACCCTGACATCCGCAAGTCATGTCTGATCTCCCCCTCTTTCCTGAAGAGTCCTCTAAGAGAACTCCCCGGGTGCGCTCCTCCAATAAGGACCCCCCAGGTTCGACCCACCAGCTTAGGCTGGGCAGGTCGAAGGACAAGAAGGAGATGCAGTCACTGACGCGGCGTCAGCCGTCCCAGAGGCCGACCCAAAAAGGCGCCCGACGGCGACGCTGGTTCGGGAGCTCCCGACCATGTGATCCTGGACCAGTTCCCTCGAAGGCGCCCCCAATCCAGCCCCAGAGCATCGAAGCTCCACGGTCCAGGCAGGAGGCGCCCAGTCGGTACCCCTGGCACTTCCTGTCTGGACCCGCTGGTAGAATATCTCCCTCTGTCCTCTCTTTCCGCCTCTCCCCGCTCTGTTACTGCTCTCGAGGGTGCTCCCCGTCCCCAGGTCGAAAAAGCTTCACGGTCCGTGGAATGCCCATGTCTTTGTCGGGACTAAAAGGTCGGAGACCCACCGGGTCGTCTCCTAGACCAGCTCCCTTGAGGACAGTCACTCTATGGCCAGTCCCAGTAGAGCTCCACGGTCGGGGAGACCATGTCATTGTCTGAGACCCCCAGGTCTGAGACCCGACCAGGGTCTGCTTCTAGACCAGCTCCATTGAGGACAGGCATTCTAGCCCTTCACAGTCGACTCCGGTCCGGGGAGACCAGGTCAATGGGTCTGATACCCCATTCGAGAGCCCCGACCGGACCTCCCTAGACCATCTCCTAGACCAGCTCTCCTGGGGCAGGGCTTCAAAGCCCCCAGTCCCAGTCAGCCGCATGTGCCTGTTCGGGAGTGGAGCCCAAAGGCCGGGACATCCACTCCACTGCCTTGTCTGGAGACCCCAACCCGTCACCGCCCACCCCAAAGGGTAACGGTATTCTTAATCTATTGCGACAGCTGACAGAACCCCTCCATGTGGGCCACGCTCTCCCCCCCTCCCTCTCTTGAGGGATTGAGCGACCGGAGGGCCCTTGCCGCCAACACGGCAAGCTCCTCCCGAACGAGCTGAGCTCGCCTGCTAATAAAAAGAGCGCCGTCCCACAGGGTCATGAGGACGCTATTAGCATTGAATCTTAGCGATAGCGAGCTCTTTTCCGGGGATGAAGAGTCGGCGTCCACCTCCACCTCGAAAAGTGGAGAGGATGGAGCTGATTCCGACGAAGGAGAACCCTTCCCGCGTCCTCCGTCGGGATGGTTGGTCGACGTTCCCATCCTTACAAACGACCAGCCACCACAGGCAGGTCGGAATGAGGGTGTACCCAACCTCGGGTCGTAGCGTTAGCTTCTCCCGCCCGAGTATCAGGTCGGGACCATGCGTCGACCTGGTCGGCGACAGACCAGTGCCCCGACCATAACAACATAGGTGATCCCCCCCCCCCGTCCACCTTCGCGACGTCCCCCCCCTAGTGTACCATAGAGGCCTTTGTCGCTCCCTCCGACCGTAACGTTCAGCTTTAGAAATCAATCCGCTCACCTCCGTCGGCCCCCACAATGTCCTAGACTAGAGGGTGGGGGTCCGAGCTTAACGCCGTTCCGCCTCTTTGTAAATGGCAAGGTCCTCACGGTGAAACCGTGTAACTGCCCTCCTCATTCCTCCCACACAGTGGTGAGGAAGCCAGGCAATCGGACCAGCCGCAGAGCCTGCCTTCCCCCGTGAGCGAAACCCCCTGGGGCATTCTGGCACGGTTTCACCTCTCAGTGCTACTCCGAACTCCACCACGGCCTACCGGCCCTCCGCCGGGAGGACCGCCCCATGTGTCGCCGGTCCCGTGGACGGAAATCCCCCCACAGGGAGCGTCAACACACCGGCACTACAGCCGGAGGAGCCAGGCCTGAGAACGAATTCTCATGGTTACTGACCCATTGAGAGCCTGGTGCTACCATATAGGGTCCCGCCCTCGTCCTACAAGTCGGTGGAAGGTCAGTTTGGCGTGACCTCTTCTAACCCCGAATTTCCAGGGCCCATTTTTTTCGCGCGGGCCTCTCTGACCCGTGCTTCGGTTGGAGTTAAGTCTCACCCCTCAGGTTGGGTCAGATCTCGGGGACAGCCGCGTCCGCCCGAAGCCTCCAACTAATTCCTTTTATACCTCCTTCCAGGATCTTTAGACCACCATTGACTCGGTACACCACTCCGAGGGGAAGGTGGACAGGATCCCTTGGTTAGGGACAAGCCCTTCCCGGAAGGCGGGAAGAGGTACACTCCCTACCGGTTACACCGCTGGGGGGCCCAGATCCTGCCTTCCGGCAGATGGCTCGGGCCCCGGTACCTCGAAGATGCGTCCCCCTTCAGACTCTTCTCCCCCGAGGGTTGAGGGCCGCTGGGGATAACCTCGGAGGCCCCCCGGCCCCATTTCGTGTTTAACCATGGAATACGTAGTGGCGGGATGGCGAGCCTGCGGGCGTTTGACTCCCTGGCTAGGATGGCCTACGCCATCAAATCGCCCGCAGTTTGGTTTTTTGTGCGTCCACCGGCAGCACACGGCCCCTGACGGAGCCCGACAGGTCGCTTTCCAAAGCCGGCCACTGATAGGATGATTCAACCGTGGTAATCGGACCTTAATCACGTTGTCGCCGACATTCCGCTCGCATATCGACCAGGTCGGTGAGATCTTGACGAGCCGGTTGTCGCCAAGGCTTGAAACTTCAACGGACTCCCGTGATGCTCGGCGCCACCTGGGGAAAGACCTTTTCGGAGTTCAACGTCTCCCCCCTGTGTCCCCAGACTAAGGAGCTGGAGCGAAAAGAAGGCCCGGTTTCTGCGACACAAGCCGTGACCGTCAGGCGCTCAGTGCAAGCAAGGAAAGAAGGGAAACCGACAACCCTTTAGGGGGCCGAGGGCCAAAGCCTCCGGACCCTCAATGGGGGCGCTCAGCCAGCCGCTACCCCCTACTCCAGGCGCCGCAAGCCCCTAAGAACCAGAGTACACCGGCGGGTAAACCAGCCGTAAAGACAGAGATCTAAGGGAAACGCGAAAGGTCGGGCCAGCCCAAAGTCCGAGGGAGTCAAGGTGACCGCGCAGGTCGTTTTGTGACTACCCAGTACAGCAAAAGCCACTCTCTCCTCCAGTAGGTAGGCTGGGTCGCCTCATGGAATTTCGCGGGAAGCCTGGCAAGCCAGTGACCCTCGGACCATCTTCCTAGATGTGTAACCCACGGGTACCGCATGGAGTTCACAGCCTGCCCTCCCCCAGTCAGAGGTGAGGTTCGCCCCCTCTTCCAAGGGACACTGCCCTAGCGGGAAATGGCGCCTCGGCTCAAGAGATAGCTGGCCTGCTGGCCAAATGGGGACGTGATATGCCCTCGCATCCAGCAAAGAGGGCTTTAACTCCACCGTCTCTCGCTTAACCAAGGGATTGGTGGGGGGGCCACGTTGGATTTGAGGAGATGCGTATCTCCACTTCCCCGTCAGATCATCACAGAAATGGGCTCTGTTTTTTGCCTTAGGAGGTGTTGCTACCAGTTCCGAGTCCTACCCTTCGGCCTGTCTACCGCGAGCCAGACGGACCTTCACAAGGGTCGTTAAGGTGTTAGCGGAGTCCGTCCTCAGCGAAGGGGCAGACATCCTTCGTCTACCTCAGACGACTGGCTACCGTTGCCTCCATCCCTCGCAGAGGCGTAATGCCGATTTATTGAGGAGTTGCTAGAACCTGATAAGGTCTCTCTCGGTTTTTCTTCGCCGTGAATCCTAACCCCTCGACAAAGTCGCAGTCTCCCCTCGCCTTCCCCAAGGCCCCCCCCTTTCTGGGCCGAGATTGGACTGTCCTGTCGGTAAAGGCGAGGCCCTCCGCAGAGAGTTGCCTCGGTCGGGCGTTTGCCTGAGCATCTTGAAGAGGAGGTCGGTCCCAGCCATGCTTCGGCTTCTGGGACGCCTGGCCAACCTCATCGGGATGGTTTCCCACTGCAGATTACGCGTATGAGGGTAATTCAGATCCACGTGCTCAGGTACTTTTCCATCCTTTACTCAACCCAATGTCCCTCCCAGATTCCCCAGTCCCCTGAAGCTGGCCCCCCGACCTCAGTTTGTGGAAAGCATCCACACAACTTGGAGGGGGGGATCCCCCTTCAGGGAATTACACCTTCCCGTGACTCTGTCCAACAGGACGCGTCATAGTCGTGGTGGGAGAACCCACCTAGGGTCCTAACGAAGTGGCGGGCCGTTGGTCGCGCCCTGCAAGGCTCGCCATCATATCAGTGTGCTCGAGCTGCGGGCAATTACTCCAGACACTGTAGCACTGGTCCGCCCGGATCATGGGAAAGGGCCAGGGCCATCGAAGGGGAGGGGGGAGGGGGGCGTCATGTGGAATGGCCGCCTCAACGCCGCAGTCTTCCGGTCAAGTTTTCAGAGGCTAGCGGCCCCAGGTGAGACCTACTCGCTCCGCCGTGAATCACAGCTTCCGGCGTACTACTAATGGAGTCGAAATCCCAGAGCCGTGGGTCGGGTTGCAATGGTGGTGGATTGTTCGGGGTCATTGCTTACGCATTTCCCCCATTGCGAGATACCGAGAGTCCCTCGAGAGGTAGCTCGGTCCGACACTGCCTGGTTCTGTTGGTGGGCCCCATGTGGCCGTCTCAGCTGTGGTGTCCACGGCTTCTGGAGCTGCTAGTGGGGGAACCCCATCTTGCTGTTCCCTCAGCGCGGGATCTGATAAGCTGTCCTCCAGCCGACACTCCGTCCATAGAAGCGTATACCATCCGCGGCTCTCAAGCCTGATTGTCTGGGCACATTCCCAGCCAACAATACACTCAGGTGGGACTTTCTGACAGGCTGCCGCGCTCGGCGTGCTGCTCAGGCAAGCGGAGTCAACTACAGAAGCTTTCTTGCTATTCTCCTCGACTCCACCGGTTCTATAGATGGTGCGCCAATCTAGCGAACGAAATCGCGTCCTGCTTCTGTAGGGCAGAATCGGGATTCCCTAACGGAAATTTTCCACGAGGGTTTCGGCGCCCCAAACAGTCAGGTGTTACCGCACCGTAATTGGTGCGCTCCATCGGTGCTTCAGAGACGGCATAGGTCGTCTCGAACAGCTAGATCCTCACGAATCTGCTAGAGGGCATGTTTTTCGGTTCGTCCCCCTGTTCGTTCACTTCTTTCGGGAGTTGGATCTGCCGCTAGTGCTCCCGTTCTTAGCGTCCGAGGAATTCGAGCCACTGGCGGGGGCCAGTCCTCCTGATTTTATATAGAAGATGGCCCCTTCTCGTGGCAGTGGCTTCCCCTCCGGGCGACGGGTTTCCGAGATACATGCCTTGTCCCTTGACTCTTGAGACAAAACAGCTGTTCCTTCCCCGTGCCCCTCCATAGGTCCGGCAGCGAAGGACACAGTTGGCCGCTGGTTACCTCGACCATCCGAACGCACAACGAAAACATCACGATCGGTTGGCCGGCTCTTGGGCTAGGTCCCATGAGGTACGTTGCTCACGCCTCCTCTGGCATTTACCACAGGCTCCTTCAATTCTCCAGGATACCCTGGATACTATAGGTTGGGGTTCCGCAACCACGTTTCCGAGAGTTATCTTCGAGACGTTCTGGTGCGGAGAGGGGATGTTGCTACTGCAGAACTGTGTGCAGTAGTAGTGAGGCGCAATCAAGAGCTCTGGGTGAGTCTCTCGGTGCGAGCCCACGGCCCCGGACCCCATGCAGCGGGTGGTGACTACCTCACAGTAACCTTCTTCACCCGCGGAGACTACCAGTGGGATACTGTGCAAAAGTAAGGCGAGGAGGGTAGCTATCGAGAGGACAGGTCTTCTTTCAGAAGTGAGAGGGGATACACTAGCGATCGATACACCCTTCCGGCATTACGGACCCTCCCACAATGTTTTTACACCCACAAGAAGTCTCGGGAAGGTTGTGTTGTTAACACAATTTGGAAGAAAACAATTTGTGGATAGGAAGACTCCACTACGCATGGGCGGGGAGTTGCCCGAAAAAAAATAGTGCGCGCTTATCGGCGGACTATTTTAGATGGAGAGAATATTTTTAATGTGGTATAGAGGTTTCTGGCGGGCCCAAATGGACATTTGTGCAAAAGTAAAAGGTGCGGAGGGTAGGTATCCTCGCTAGTTATCCACCCATCACTTCTGAGAGGGAATGAAGTGATGAGGCCAACAATCATGTGCCAAGGTCAAAGGTCATGTGAGCGTCAGGGCCGTAGCAGGGGTGCGGGGGGGGTGCGATGTACCACCCAAATCTCCAAATGCAAAAAGGTCCACAAAATGGATGTGTGCGAGCGAAGCGAGCTATAGGAAAAAATAGGGGTTTAGGCTTTTTTTGGTCAAAAAAGGGCAATATTTGGGCAAAGAGGTCCACTTTTGCCAAATTTAAACCCTCTCTATTGTGAAACGGTCCAGTTTTGGGGCGGAAAAGGTCCACTTATGGAAAGATCCGCACCCCCCAGAGAAAAAAATCATGGCTACGGGCCTGTCAGTCAAGTTCAAAGATGGCTAAAAATGTTGACCTCCATTGAAAAGTTGAAGTGGGATGTCGATTACGGATATGAAGTTGTCACTTGATATAGCTGGCTTCACTCCAAAACCCCCATCTGTAAATAGTTCGCCCGCCGAAAAAGTTGATTTGGT
>JAMKCH010065574.1:0-13996 GCA_023653785.1 Ophioderma brevispina
TACAACGGTAAAGAATAGGGCACTCGATCCAGTCGACTCTTCACGCAACATTAGTTTCACGCTTTATTCCGTTATCGTCTATGGAGCCCGGACTGTGGTTCCCGGCGGACTATATCTGCTTTCACACCGGTCCTCCTTTAGTCGTGTATTACCAAAATTTCTGTCAATAATAAAGTATAACAAAAATAGTAATTCTTGTTAATTCAATATAAATTAAAGTAACAATCTGTCACGTCAGACTTTTTAACACTGATGTGTATTGGGAAAGTTTTCCGGTATCTGTCTCACGTAAGATTTTCCGGGTCCTTCTATTATAGTCGTCTATTTTAAGTCACTGTTTAGCGTGCTTCTTGTGAGCTGTGTAATTATTCATTACAATGTTCAATAACTGTTATGTAATTAAACGACATGCAAATGTAAGCAGGTCTCATTCCTTTGGCGTCGTTATCCGAGGGCGTATCTAAGGAGCCATTGGGACCATGCCATTAACATGTGATGTGGGTGATAAGTGTTCACTTAAAGCACGAAGAACACGAGGGGCACATGTGAGATTCTGGCCCGAAATCATGCTCCGGGACCATAACCATTTTAATTATGTCGTAAGGCAGCTATTCACTATTTTCTACTTTAATCGTCAACTGTGAAGATTTCATTGCCATATCTGCTTCTAAATGATAATTAAGTAAAATTGTGTGCCCGGGGGGGGGGGGGGGAGCACTAGGATTCCAACCTTCTTCAAACCGACCCTAAACAAGGATTATACCCAAGCAAAGATACCCTAAGCGAGGACTCGGATGAAATATATACCCAAAACAAGGATTGATAATGCTCAAACACCCTAAGTGAGGACTCGATATGAAATATGTCCCCTAAACAAGGATTGACATTGCAACTGGACCGGGCTTTACTTTGACCATTGTGAACCGAAATAGCTGATTTGGGTTCCAGGCAATGCTCAACAACCATACAGAAAACACCGGGAGCCAAAAATACCGGGAACCATCCAAAAACCAGCTGTCAACCATCCAGAGTGTTCACTGTTCTTTTAAAAATCATAATTTTGACCATTTTAAACCAAAAAGCTAAATTGAATGTGCAGACGCACTGCGCATCAATCATATTGATACTCAAGAGCCGAAAACCACCGGGCACCATCCAGAACTCGTCTGGGCAACCATCCAAGGTACTCCACTTTTTGTTTTTAAAACATTAATTATGAACCATTTTTGACGCAAAATAGCAAATCGGGTCAGGCAAGCTTAATTACCCACTGAAATAGAAAGGAATTCAAACACCGGAAACCACCCAAAACAATCTGGAACCACTCCCAAGGTCTGCTTTTGTTTAAAAATCGGTTATTTTGATCATTTTGAAACGCGAATACTGATTTTTGGTCCAGGCCCCAATGCTCATCTAATCAAACTATATAAAACCCAAAGAAGTCGAAACACCAGGAACCATCCAGAACAAATCCAAAGTATCAACTTGTTGTTTAACAAATCATTATTTTGACCCTTTATATTTTGAACCCAATAGCCAATTACCAAATCATTGGCTTTAACTGAAGTAGGATATTTTTAAATGTGGATTTAAATTGGTCTCATTTTTCTACTGATTATCAATTGTTTATTAACATTATTTTTTAATCAGTATTTTCTAATATTTATAATGACCCGCTGAATTAATTCGTACGCAAATAGCCAATAACAAAAATCCGAAATCGGGAAAGTACCAGAAACGAACTCACTAACCCCCGCCCAAGTGACACAAGCTTTCTTTCTTGCCTTTCTCTTCTTCTTTCGGCCGGGCCCGGGTTACGCAAATGGAAAGTGACGATGCCCCTGCTTAATCCCGCGGATATATCGGCGATAAAAAATGTGATTTTTGATGAATCTTTTGATATCAAATCGAGCTTTCATTATACATTATTTCTTGAGTTAGTACAAAGGTGAATAACGAACTTATGTTTAAAATTACGAGCAACTATCTTGTGACAATTTTAATGCCTTCCGATGTAGTTAATCACGGACGCACTAACTCATGCTGTTTATACGTGTACTTTCCGTGTATAAAATAGAACGCCACGGTGCAGATCTCGGCTCCGAAACCCGTAAAGATGTACAAAATACGGCCGACCAAAATTGTTTTGTAAATTGTAAACTCGCGTATTATGCCAATAAGTAAATCATATATCCCCGCTAGTTGGATCATTGTAGCGAGGATAGTCCTATTAACAAACACCCTTTCTTGTGCTATATCAGCTATTTTGAGACCTTAAACGCGGATCCGCGTTTGGCCTTTCACAAGCACCCTAATCCGCGTTTTCTTTCACGCGGGTGCTTACAAGTATTATTTCTAGTGCCCCGCCCCCCGATTGTGTGCCAGGAGTGGGAATCCAAAATTAAAACACCATTTACGCGGTACGCTTTAGCTGTGGTACGTTAACTCGCTCGTGCTCTGACAGCGTACAAGCGGCGTTGCTATTCAGGACAAAAATGAGATGACATTTAATTAATTTTTCTAAAATATGCACATATAGACGTGAGAACCCTCGAACTATTTAGAATTTTTAGAAAAATTCGGAGAGTTATGTAGTTCCCAGGGTGCGCCACCTTGCTCTCGTTCTTATCCTGCATCTTTTTCTCTCTCTCTTGGCCCCATGCCTATAAATATAAGGGAAAAGAAAAACGGAATAAGCGCACGGACATATCATGAATAGTGCCGCTATGAGACTAGTTGAAAATATATGCTCCTAGAACATGATTTCGGGCTGTAGCTGCCAAGAATTCCCAATTTAAACGTCATATTTTGGTTAGAGACGTAAAAGAATCGTGATAATTGTGTTTAACGTAATTGATACAATCACAAATTTGAATGCTGATGCAATATCTTGGTTTAAAGCAATACCAGCAATTTTTTGAAGAGCCGCCCCCAATTTCCCGGTTATTTTGAGTTGTTTGCACAGTTGCATTGGTTGAATACTTAATATCGGAGATCTCCTATAACAATTCAACGACTGCTGGAAACGTCCTTCAATTTGAATAGCCGGGAATTGCGCCATGCACTGGCTACGCGCATCCATTCTTGTTCCGCGTCGGTTCAGGAAGTCAAGTTTAGAGTCATTTTCCGTGAGTTGGCATATTTTCGGGGCTAGTTCACCATGGACGGACATAATTTGGCGTTCAGCTCCCCACCATTAAATTACAATCAGGATCCCAATCTAATTACAAAATCGCTTCTCTCTTTTATTACCAAATACACATTTTTGAGCATTACCACTCACAGGTATAGGTTACTAGAAAATCACCCACACAACTGTGCAAATATCTCAAATTTTGAAAATTTGGGGCGCTCTTCAAAAATGTGCTGTTATTGCTTTAATTGATTAGCGTGATGATCCCTTTTATGAGCAAAACTTTGCATGTCATATTGGGAAAATAAATGACTGAGTATGAATTTAACAAAATAATCAAATGCTCCGGAATCTTTAACTTAAGGGCTGACTCGAAGATTTTGAAATATAATTTGTTTGTGTAGTAATTAGAAATAATCATCTAGAACTAAAGATAGTCACATCAAATGCTTATAATTTCAAAGTTAGAGATGAATCAGAGTTTTCGTTTTCATGCAGTAAACATTTATGCACAGTACAACATTGCCATAGGATACCGTGTATAACAAAATTTCCAAATCCGGAATTTTATAACAAAATTGTTATTTTCTATATAATGGACTTCGATTTGAGCTTAGTTATTTCACACCGAGATTGTGGACAAGCATTAGGCCTATGTACATGAAAAAAAAACACGATTTAAAAAAAAATGAGTGCGCCCTCATCGGGAAATCTCTGAGTCAGCCAGCCTTTAAGCCCATCCATACGAAATATTTAACAGAGTTTATAAATTAATTTTATTTTTTTAACAAACCGTGCCTCTAACTGTAACCATTCATTTTTTGCACAATAATATAAAAAAAAAAAACACACACTAAATATTCCAAATGAGCACGTACTTTATGGGGCGATGCATATGCCTATTTGCACTATACTAACATTGATATCACGATTATATTTTTATAAGATTACATCAGTTTATCATGTCCCTAAAATACAACGCGCTGATTGCACAATCTTTGCGCTGAAACTCGCGCGACCCTATTGGTCAATTAAAATAGTATTTACCAATTGCACAATCTTTGTACTTGCGTGAACCTATTGATCAAATATAGGAGATAGCTGGCACTGTAGTTATGAAGGTTTTGGTTTCCCTACTTTGAAAAAAGGCGACCGATTTAAGAAGTAATTTGTTACCATTTTTCTTTAAAAAATGGCTGAGGCATACGTGCGTCCCTTACACACCTATATTTTAGTTCGCCTCAAGTTTTTATTAAATTTCATTAGAATCACACTCTTCAAATTTAATTCGATTGATAATTCCCAAGTATTACCAAACAAGAGCTTCATTACAAAGTTTTATGAAGAATGCCTCTTTGCTGGAAGTTTCGTTAATGCAACAAAGGTATTACAAACAAAGATCTACAAAACAATTTTATTTTCATCAGGAGCAAGGCCAATACATCTCAATAATTAACAAAACCTGCACAGTCTCTGCTGATATACAATTTCAGAAATAACAAAAAGCCATATTCTTGTGGCAGAGAAATAAATGATAGTTGATAATATACTTGAACTTCAACTGTACACAATTATTTGAGGTCGCGTGATAACAAATGGTTTGAAAGTCATAGCGAGTGATACGCCCATTTCGAACACAATCGTCGCCTTTTCACATTTTCGCTGTTCTGTTTTTCCATGCAGGTATGTAAACACAACATGTTGTTATTCCGTTAAATGTGACGTAGTAAAGAAGCACAATTTTGCTTAATAAAGTAATATATAAGTTTCGTTTACTACTAGAGTTGTAAGCATGATAAACCGTTGTACGTCATTGCAATTCTCATTTTCCCATAGAGTCATGTTTTGGGGACTAAAACCAACGTATAGGTAGAACGCGCTTGGGGGCGAAAGTGTTGTCTTATTGCATGTAATTTGTGAGTATGTTTGTCAATTATTTGTTTTCCCATGGCAAAAAATATATTAGATTGTATGGCATAATGCAAAAAAATACAATATCATAAAATTATAAAATAGCATTACATATATTTTGTCATTTCAACTTTGTTTTTCAACGCCGTTTTCATCAATCAGAGGTCCAATTGTGTTACGTTATCTTGATCTGCTATACAGCATTTTTGAGAAATTTGGCGAGGCGACAGTGTAAACTTTTTTTGACTACTCTCAGGGAACTAAAGTGTGATTCCCTATCACTCTTAATCGCTATACACTAAGCTGCTCCAGCGAGCTCCTATCACTTAACTCCGTTTACGGATAGAAAATACAAAATAGAGAATGCTCATTGCATTCGTAATTAGGCACGTTTCAGATAGGATGTGGATCACGAAATACCCTTAAGATCGGCGATCCTTGATTTAAAGATTATAATGGGTATTACATATATGAAAGTTTATATTGCCAAATAATGCTCACTTCATAGCTACCCTGTGTAAAAAACAATACTGTATATAAATTCCTACGAGTTTCAATGCTCGAATTATAATAAATGGCTTAATAGTAATTACAAATGATTGGGGGGGGGGTGTAGATTGGGGTTTTCACCGGTACTCCTTATGTTCGAAACTGGCTGCGATGTACATGTACAGTCGGACTCTCTCTGTACACGGAGATCGATGGCTTCCGTCCCCTGCCGCAGGAAGGATCGTGCCATGATTCATCTGCCCAATTCCAAAGACCATGGAGGAGACCGGTATTCTGTATTTGATCAATAGTGGTATACAGATCAAATCTAGCAATAAATTCCACAAGTGTCTTCCACCAGGATCGAATCAAGACCACATCTCTTGTCCCATGAAAATTAATGTCGCTGCTATTCCATAAATACCTCAGAAAATATCTCTTCCCAGAGGGTCGGCCAAACATTGGCAGTGTAATATTTCTCATATTGTGAATAATTAAATATTAAACCGCAATTACAAATTTACCAACCTGCTTTTTTTATTATGTATTATCAGAAGGGTGGGCCTATGAAACCTAGAAGCGAGATGTCCTTGATCGAGACGTTAGTTTTCGTTCTTTATTCATTGGAATTCTCTGCTCGCCAGTTTTTCCTCCAATCGTCTATAATAATCCTTGTCCAGTTCTTTCTCTCTGGGTTGTCATCATTTACTTATCTCCTGCATTGAATTGAGTTTCGCATCGTCATAGATTCTGCTAGAATCATGCATCATAGGCCCACACCCTTCTCATAATACATATTACGAACGGCGCTCCGAAACTCTTGAATAAGACTGAATACATTAGTGCTCGTTTCGCTGGTATCCACGTAAACACAGGCCACTGTGGCCCAGTGGTAAATTCTCCACCCCTATATAGCGAGAGGACCGGTTCGAGACCGTGATTTTTCGTCTTTTTTAATGTCTCTACTATAATAAAATCCATCATCCCTCAAGCCCTCCCTCCCTCCCCCCTCCTCTCCCTCCCTCCCTCCCTACCTACCTACCTACCTCCTAGGGCGAAATTCTCTTTTGATATTCACTCATTACAGCGTTAGGGCGAAATTTTTTTCGCCTTAACGTTATCCTTCCTTTGTTTGCGCTTTATTTCCGTCAAAATATATGAATATTAATTTATGCAAATGGAGGAATCATCTCATTAGCTACAAGAAACATGATCTTAATTAAGGAGCATAATAATAAAAGGCCATTCTAGATAAAAATTATTAACTTTTCGCCCTATGGTACCATCTAGGAAAATAGATATATATATTATATATATATATATATAGATAGGCATACAGGCCAATTCTTACAGTGCACTTCTGTTCTATACAGAAACTGGGAATAGCTTTTATCTTTCCAAGGGCAGTGAAACCTAAGCCATGAAAAACCAAACCTGGTGCTCCGACAGGCGCACTCTTAACAGCTGGGGAAAGAAAACTAATTCACCTGTTAACCAGGAACGTGGTGTATTTTGCACTCACTGCAGAAACTGTGATTGAGCAATGTAAACGCATTATAAACATAATCCGGGGGGCACTTCCATCTTGGAGGTGACGGCACGTGTAACGGCGGTTAAGACCCCCATTTTCAGAATGCTGCTCACCCAACGACCAGTATATTTTGAAATGTCACCCAATGGACCCATATTGTTTAAAACTGCTACCAAAGTCACTCAAGACCCCTATTTTGGGTGAACATTGGGAAATTTTCTTAAATGAGGCCCCATTTTAACCAAAATCTGAGAAAATTTTGCAAATTTGTCACCCGAAAACCTTATTCGGGGCATTTTGGCTGTCGGCTCATCCAAAGCCCCTACTGTGTAAAATTTGAGTCCTCTGGCACCGAATGCCCATGGGTTTCGAAGCGAGCCAGCATTACACCCATACATTTATATGTGATTGACATAATCTTGCTTAATTGCAACACAACTGTTTAACGCATGATGGTTAGAGTGTTAATGGATAATGCTTAGTAATTGAAACACTATGTGAGTTTAAAACATTGTAAACATATTTACAAGGCAGCAAAATATCCAAAATGTAGGACTATATAGGGGCTATTCTCAAAAAGTGAGCACTTCATTGAAGAATCGGAAAAAACAAAGGCGCAAAAATGATTTATTATACATTTTTATTAGCTAACAATAATACATCATGAACCAACAAAAGTTATGAACACCACTGGTCCCATTTTTACATTGAACCTTCAAATTAAGTGGTTGTTTCCGGTTTTTGGGGCATTGTATATTTACGTTATCCGATATGCATCTTTGATAAATTTTGATTTTAAAAGAAAGTGTTAACACTGATTAATGAATTCGCACTAAGGTTGCGAGAATATCAGGAATGTTGAGTGAAAGCAATAATGGTCTGATACAAATTTGTACTTTAAACGGCAGTCCTCTCTACGTCTATTTTGTATTTTTTACGATATTATGAAAGTTTTCAAAACAAGAACAGATTTTGTTTTCAATACGGATAGTATCCGGATATGTTAGGGCTTAAATGTAGTTGCCTGGGTACGCATATTTTAACCCTTTTAAAATTCAATTTTTCACTGATGGAAGAGAGTAAATCTATTTCACTAGCCTTCGTTTTCAACGTGTTGGTAGGGATAACGTAATCTACATCATAATGCAGTAAATAAAACGTTCTTTGTAAATCCACTTTCAACATGCTTAAAATAACGACAGTGAATACGTTGAAAGAGGTTGTTTTACTAAACATGACAAAATGTAGCTTACATTTTTTTCGAATAGGTTTTTTGTTCTTTATAAAAACCATGTAGGCCTATATCTATAAATTAATACTTTCAAGGACTACTGCTTTCACACCGCAGTAAGTGTATAGTGTCTCCAATTTGGCCCTTATACCAATCCCGGGTGGATATTTGTTACACGTTATTTTCATTTGAAATCGCATTATCCCACAGAGCAGCGGATGCCCATTTTTCTTTATTTTTTCTGGGCTTGTGGCTTCTTTGGAGAATCACAGCCAGATTCCCTTCTTTTCTGTGCCTCGGGGTTGGTAATCAGCATTAGTATATATATTTCTGGACGCGTTAGCTTCGTTGAGTCAGGGGTTTGAGGTCTCCATCGAGTTCTGTTCATTTTACGATACCGCTAAAAAAAATAAGAAATATAATCTTATGAGGTATAAATGTTCAGATTAATAAAAGATCATTAAGTTTGCAGCAGTGGTATTTTAAACAGCCGACACTGAGCGTTATAGGCTATATCTTTTCCGTGGCCTATCATGAGTCGCGGAAGTTCAGACTTACAACTTCTCTGTTGATTCATTCACACAAATTCTATAATAAACCATGACCTTTAAAGCGTGGAAGAAGATTGGAACAAAAAATATGTAAATAGGCCCTTAATAAAACTTTGCGTAATAACGTATCTCACGCACGAGCATAAATGTGCAACTAAAACCCCTATAGCAAACCTAATAGCAGTGTAATAGCCCCCCGTGCCACATGCATGGTACGGTGTGGAGTACTTACAGACAGTATGGTATAGGTAAGGCAGTAGTGGAGTGCAATTCGGTGATATAATTGCATCTTGGAGTCATTAATAAATTAACATGCATTAACGGGGCCACGTGAGCACGAGCGCTTTAGCGCGAGGCTCACAAGTGGCCCCACGTTTATCCAGATTTTACTTATTAATGCCTCAAGCATGCCAATGAATCCCCGCATTTGCACCCACTAATGGCCTTCTTCATACACCACATAGCATATTTTATGCACATCAAAACATAAATACAAGTAATTAATAAACTCTCTTTCTGACATATTTGGATTAATTTTAACAAAATTATAACTTAGAAATATTGTAATTTACGATGTCCGCAACACGGGTTTTGATTGCATTAAAAGTAGCAGCATTGGAGAGGAAAAAAACATTACAAAAAAAAAAATCATGATGTGAAAAGTATACAATGTAGTATTGATTGTAAACTGCATGGAGTTACCAGCTCAAAAATAGGTTAGCTTTGACATAATTTGCCATGGATTACAATGGAACGTAGCGATTTAGCATAGTCAATACTTACTTCAGCAATCTGGATGGGAATGATAAGCGAAATTGATTTACATGCCGATAATTATCCATTAAGTTCTTGATGTACGCATCGATTTGTTAGGTCAAATCGAGGGTATTAACACCGCAGATTTAAGAATAGATATTGTGCACACTTGCCGTTAGAGTTTGCTGTTTTTAACACCATAGAATAGATTTCTATTTAAGGTATATCTCTGTAGGAGTGTCAATCGAATCTTTCCTCGGTCTCGTAAAGCCACCATAACCTGGAGGTTGTGGTAATGAAAGATCTGGCTGTGGATAGTGCATTACCTGGCCAGCTGAATGTTTCAAGCGCTTTCACTTGAAGGGGAAGTAAAAGCATGCGTGCTGGCGTGCATTATAAATTCATTGTTTAATTAAGCCCGCTGATGAGCACCCGATAATGCACGCATGCAATATTCAAATGGGTCATAATGCACGCATGCATATTCAAAAATTCGAGGTTAAGCGGCATTCGCGAAATAATTACCTGAAACAAAGAAAAACACTCGAAAATAAGGCTCTAGTGGTTTATACTTCCCTATTATATACGAATTATTCAAAGTGCAAAACCCAGCAAATGTGTACCGGCAGTGGTATATATACCGCAAAACTATTTGGGTAAAACGGTTAACACAGTGACTTAACTACCTATTTGTTACAACAATGCCTCAACCAACTTCGAGAGCATTGGCAGAAGCGTAAGAAAAGCGTAAAAATACTGCGACGTTAATAGAGGTTTCCTGTATTTAGCTCGTTTTGTAAGTATTACATTTTGATGCGTTTCAGGGTATATACTTGGGCGAGTGCATGTAATCTCATTATTTGACGTAATATACATGCTTAAAGGACGCAGTAATTTTGGAATATAATTTTTTATCGAGGCCAATTTGCAACCAAGCATTTGATGTTATGAATCCCAAGTAACATATTATTTGCCCTTAGCTCTGCAAAAGGTATTTAATTGCAGTTCGTTACATTTTTCAATAAATTGAGTAATACACTATACGTATAACAATGTTCGCGGAGGAATCCATATATGGCTTTTGTAGTTACCAAGAATGTATTCTGGAAAATTGATATATCATATATTGATTGCATTAAGAAATAAAACCACGGTATGAATAAAATAATTTGATTGGAAGGTAACCTGTAGCATTGTTAAAATACGTGCCAGAGCTACGGAAAACACCATTTGGCATGTTTTAGGTGTTATGAGTAAAATGACCGAGATCATGATGATTGAAAGTATAGAAAACTAGATAGAAAACCTGTGTAGATCTGCAAAGTAACTAAAAAGAACATTACACGGTTACTTATTTTAAGCAAAGGCAAACAATGTGGATCAAAGAAGACAAATCTACTGGTTCCTTTGAGAATGGCCCCATAGTCCTTATTGTGTTGAGTTAATTCCGTGTTGTATGTAATCACCCCAATCACCCTTAGTAGGGCTGTAGCCGTATAAACTATAGGTAGGAACCTAGAGACCTATACTTTTTAACCTTACTACTGAGGAGAGATTACTTGGTGTACATTAAACCAATTTGACTTGATTTTACCGTACTAATTTACCCCTTAGGTTTTACAACGTTTCCCACATTTCCAGAGGTTGAACCCCAAATTCTGATTCAGCCTCAAAAGTTAGAAAAAACATATTCAAAAACCTGCTTTCCCAAACTTCGAGAACAGATTCTCCTTATAACCTACTAGTAATAGTAAATATAGGATGGGTTTGTGGGGTTTGGCAAAGTCTGAAATTTTGCAACATGGCACTTCAATGAGGCGTGTGACTGAGTATGAAGTGTTCTGAAGAGTGATATTGGAACCTTTAGTATCAAATATATTCAATTCTCATCACTCTTTTTTTGTTTCTTGTCTGTTTTCAAGTTCCTCCTGCTTACTGAAGAAATCAGATGGGCTAATTGCATTCCGTATTTCACACAACATAGGAAGAACAATGTCTTTTTACCGTATTCGGTATGTTTATTGTTATTGTTATCTTTACCTTTCCCAAGATCAGACTTTTGCTATATTTATAAACAGTATTGCGCCTATGTCACTATATTAGTGTGCTATTATTGTTGAAGGATCCCATCCGTGAACTTTTGAACTTTGACCCGGATCCTCCTTGAAATGCTACTACGGTGTTTCATTCACGCCGATGGTAAATGTGGCACGAACTACTGGGTCCCAAGTGCATAATTTAAAATGTGTTAAGTAGATTTTCAGGTAATTCATTATATTTACATGGGGCAATTTATACGAGAAAATCTATTTCCACGTTCTGTTGCACAATATCATTTCTCAAGCATGGATTACCCCTCACCCCTAAAATAATTCTACTGATTTTTATAATCTGCTACGGACACCCCACTTAAAGATTTGATGTTACAAGCACATATTAATTGTACAAGGGGGGTTCAGTTTGGATCTAGAGAGATCAGTATATAAACTGTTTGATTAGGAAAGGTTATCTTAAAAGGATTGATTCGTCTAATCATAAGGAATCAGAAATATATGCCAACATATCGAATCGAAAATATATTACCTTGGCATATTTGTGATATTCCGTACAGGATTATAGGTGAAAATGTGATAAAAGGTCAGTGCACTTGTGATCGTCTGTACAGGGGCCCCAACGTTCATATGTATGGATTATTGACAAAATTTGGTGTCAATTGTAGTAATGTTATGATCATGATCAACAAAAGTATAGATTGCACGATATAGGATAGATGGGGAACAATTCAGTGGCCAGTTTACTATTATCAAATTTGCATTGTTGTATGCAACAATAAGGACTACTCGTCTCTTTCCAAACGATAAACCACCACCGAAGATCAGAAGTGGAAACTGTATTTTGAAAAAGGTGGACCCCCTTGTACTTCAATGTAATAAAATTGGATTGATCAGCCCAAAGTTATTGGTCGAGCTAGGAGTCAAAATATTGGGCGGACGCAGTCGAGCCCATATTTTAAAACTCATAGCGAGACCAATAAATATTGGGCGCAAATCAACCAATTTTATCATTATCATGCTTAGGATCCGATATTATCGCGTTTCGGACACCTCAAGCATGATAATGACCTTTATTGGATTTTCCACCATATCTCTGTACCTGACATCAGAGATATACCAAAGATATATTTTTGATTCATTATATGAACGGAATCATATGAGATATTTTTCAACAAATTGAACTACTTTGTGCGATTATACCTTTAACAAGTAAAAAAGTACTCCATTTCTCGCATTTTTGAGGTTTCATTGCTCGATTTTCATGAAGTGTATTTCTAGATATTTTTGTGTCTTTGGTTATTAAAACTTTAAACAACGTATTTACCACCGGAGAAATGAAAACACAGAAAGCATGCGATCATGAATTGCGCATATTTGCCAGGAGTTAGTCTCCTATATATTCCAATTCCAAAGCAAACTCCTATTTATTTCCAATTCCACATCAAAGTATTTCAAATATTTATGTATCCACATTCCATTTCTTTCCAATTCCAAAAGCACGCTCGACCAGTAATGTACTAACCACTGAGGGTCCCACTCCGCGCACTTTGCAAAAGAAGGACGGCGGAATGAATGCTAACAACACATTCGAAGTTCCTGTTATAATCTAATGGCCCACTGCGATTAAATATCTAACGCGGTGTGTTCCCACCCCCACAATTTGCCACAGAAGTACCGATCCAATATTCGCCTACGACTTCCCACACTTTCAGTCCCAATTAGATCCTTATTGGAATACATAGATTTACAACTATTTGCTAAGGAACTGACCTATCCACTATAGCCTACCGTAAGTTACCAATCCATTTCATTATTACATATACTGCTTCAAGTTCAATTTATAGAAGGTTAGATCCTTAAATACCCACTTTCTTAAATTTTCGCCAAAGCAACATTTCACCCGGAATTTGCCCCAGAACTCCCCCCTTTTAAAACACACAAAGCAATGAATGGGAATGCTTCTGGTGCTTATTTATAGGCAAAGCATCAGAAAATTTTTTGACAGAGGCTCCCACGAGCAACCAAATGAGCATTACCAGACATTATAGCCTACTTGCATGGAGTCTATGAGATGCGAATGATTCAGAACATACCATGACACAGCAAGATGCCTACGCCGTACGGTGTAACCCTACTCAAGTGACTACCCGCCACCGAGCGTTTAATGCTGTAATTGAGGGCGAGGCAGCATGTCATTGTCATTTACCAATTGAAGGTTCATTCATTTACCAATGAAAGTACATGTTTTACTAATTAAAGTTCACCTTCATTAACCATTACTGCATTCGTTCTTTTATGAATTAGAAGGTTATTTCATTACTTTGAATTAAAGTGTCATTC
>JAMKCH010065578.1:0-16287 GCA_023653785.1 Ophioderma brevispina
TTTTAAGCAAACCTATTGCGTGTTGTTGTCCATTTACAACAGATATCATCCATACAAACACATTGTAAATGACTTTGATGAATTTGGGTCTAAACACAGGAATCAAGTGAGGGGTTAACGCAACAGTCATTGAACCATAAGATAAAGCTATGCTTGTATGTATGAAATTAGATTGGACAAAGTGAGTAAATTTGATGACTTCCCCACACCATCATGGTGTAATCTTCTGCTGCACAACAGTGTTAAAATCAACACATGAAGTAGGTTATAATGGCTAGCTAGAGGCCGGCTACACTTGTCTGGGTTTAACTATGTTATTATTTAGCTGATCTCATGGATATTTCAACATGGAATGTCTGATTGTCAGCAATTCAAATACTGTGTGATACAAGTTTCTAGGAATGTGGTAATGTCACCACGTAAGAGTGTGTTTCTAATCAAGCAATATTTCCCAGTGTTTTTTTTCCATACTGCTATGAAATGTTGCATGCCAAAGGTAGGATCTTCTTTGTAAGAGCAATAACTAAAAACGCTTGGTCTGCTCATTGCTGGAGCAACAATGCCAAACAAGGACCTTGCGGAATTCAGTGAAGCAGCCAGATCGTTGTAACCATCTCTGGTGGATCATATTTGAGAACCACAGTGTTCGGACACGATAAGAAGAAGGTGTAATAATTTGAGACCGAAATCGTGAAGAGGGAAGCATTTTTCACGCTGTTTGGGGCGCGTTTGCAAAGTTGGCTGACTTCGAATCATTCAATTCTATTTTGGGGGATTATTATTATTTAATATTTTCAGGTAAATTTCTACAAGATGTTATTATTCTCTAGTCGTCACAATTTATATCCCTTTGGGTTTTGAAGTGTTGTAATTTTGAGGGTACCCTTTTTCAGATTTTTCAGGTTTTGACAACCTAAACACGATACGATCTACGTGAAAATCCCTTTAGCGTTTTGTATAACGGATGGGTAATGTTTCAATGTAAGTCACCCCCCCCCGGGTTATAAACAAATAAGCCAGTGGCGTGCAGTTCATTTCGAGAAGCCATCGCAAAAAAAAGTGACCTAAGAATAGGCTTGTTGGACTCCTTGAATGCATTTCTCATGCTGGATTATGGTTGTAAAAGGTACCATTTGAATTTAAAGATTTAAAAAACTATGACTGAGTACGGTCACCTACAGGAATTACGGGGTTAATGCAGCATCATAATGCTTTCACATATTTAATATTTTATGGAAAACTTGTGTCAAAGGCAAGACATGGGGTACTTGTAGGGAATAGTAGACATGATGCCTACGGCCGCTGTAGAGTGATCACAGTATAATAACATTGAATTCATCTCTAATACTAGCTATACTTTACCTCCTTTTCCTATAGGAATGTGGAGTCGTGCCTTAAAGAGCAGTTATTTCTTCCTGAAGATGAGGAAAAGGCTAAACCGTCTCTGGATTGTCCATGAGCTTGGTCCATGACTGACTTCAATGTGTAACCTGGAAACAAGAAAAGAAACTAAAAATTATACCCAGTTCAATAAAATCAATTATAGTACGTTGAAAGGGCAAACGTAAGCAAAGAAGCTAAAAACCAATTTATTCATGGGAGACCATTTGAAGTAGCTGTGAAGTAGCCACGGACTACCCAACCCGCATGGGTACAACCAGCATGCGCAAAGTGGGGGTAATCAGCCACCTCTATGTACACACGCAGTAGCCTAACCAATAGTCACCCCAATGCTGGAGAGTAGTACATGAGTGGGGGTACTCCGAGCAACATGAGAGTTGAGCCTGTGTGATTGGTTTAGAATTTTATACATTATTTAAATTTTGGTCACATATGGTATATGTGTTTTTACACAAAAGGTATATATAGGGGTTTGTGGTGGATGCCTCATTACAGAGACCGGCTGCATGCAGGGCTAGGATACTGTACTCTACTTGACCTATGGTTGGGAAAATACAAGAAAACCAACATAATCAGATGTTGTTTCATGCCTACATAATACTCAAATATACAAGGTAACTGGATGGCTAGAACATGACCAAAATTTACATCACAATGTCATATCACTATAGTAGTTAAGTTAATCAGTCAATATTAAGAGTCAAGGAAGGCAGAATTAACATTTTACCACATTACACCAAAGTAAACTTGCTGTACGAGCAGGGGATGCCCACTTTCTTTTGCCAGAACTTTCTCAGGACGTAATAACATGACTACGTACCTGTCACACTTCTATAAGTTCACATTTGTCATGTAAAGTGCATGTTCCAATCGCTTTGTGACCACCTTCGATTTCCTGGAGTAGTACAATTTGATATCAGAAGAAAGGCGTATGTTTTTCATTGTCGTCCTGAAATTTGAGCCCTCCTCAAATCCAACCCATACCCAAGATATAACCAAAAAACAACAGTTTTAATGGGTAACCATCAATATTAGCACTGTATTAATAGGGCTTTGCACTATGAATTATCTCCTACATCAAAATCGCAAGTTGTTTCCCACGGTACTTGATGGGGAGTATGTGCAAGGCCAGGCTCTCAAAGGCAAGCGAGAAACAAATGACTAGATTGGAACAACCACCTTTAAACAGAACAGATAAGTATTCAGGACAGTTAAGTATAACAGAACATATAGTTACTAGCTAGAAGATTTTACCTAGGAGATATTTTTCACTGACACAGAGGAACAAATAGCCAAATGTGTTAGTTGGCAACCTTTACTTCTTTTGCTGTGACAATTCACAAATCAGACCTAGACTTCCTCCCCTATTTTGTTACACACACCAACATACTTCCTGTGCTATCATCTATCTTAGAGCTGCCACCATCTTAAGACCCCACAGCATTCTAGCACTTTTTGTTAGGTATTCCCAAGATACTTGAAAATTGAACAACTGCCAGAAAGTAGGGCCATTTCCATTGATTACACAATGCTTGACGGTATAGGTGTTCTCTGAATACTTGTCTGAATACTAGAGGGTCAGTCAACAATGGTTGCTGTAAATAATTATTTCACCGGGTTTTCACTGTCTTTAAAGGAGATCTGTGCAAAGAATAACATACCCATAGGCACCCACCTATGATAGAATCTGTATGATTGGCTCATTCCAGGAAACAACAATGAAATGGGAGGAAGAGGTACGGGTATGTACGGCCCGTAAGACCCCCTTTTCTCTCTCTCCAGCAGTTCCCAAGACCCCCAGTTGAAACATAATTCAGTTCGTAAAGGCCGACTCAGAGATTCCTGAGGAGGGCGCCCTCATTCCAAAAAAAAAGGTGTTTTTGGCAAGTACATAATGCGTGTCCATGTTTATCTACATCACTGTGTGAAATTGCGAAGCTTAAATCGAGTTCCTTCATATAGAAAATCGCAACTGGTTATAAAATTCAGGATCGGGATTTTTGTTTGCACATATCCTAGGGACGTAATTCTAACATAAATGTTACGCTCAAAACGAAAAAATCCGATTCATCTCAAATGTTTCGGAATTGTTACATTTTGGTGACTATCTTTAGTTCTAGGTGATATTTTTCATTATACACACGAAAAAATATTGTCGACATCTCGAGTCAGACTTAAGTCCCCTTTTCAGAAATTTGGGCTCAGAACCCGAATTTTAGCCAAATTTCAGCTCCCAAGCATGCACATTTTCAAAATTTCAGTTTCCAAGGCCCTACTTTCAGAGACAAAATCGTTCACAATTAAGCCCCCAAGTCTCGGAAATAGGGGCCGCCACCCCTACCTGAAAAAGTTGAGTGCCCCCCCCGGACACTTTACTTACATGTATTCCTCTCTTGATTAAAAACACCTTGCTCACACATAAACTCTGTACTAATGACGGGAATCAATGAATATAAATATAATGGAAGTTTGTTTTTCTTTGTTAAAAATGCTTAAAGGGGGATGGCTGATTTAAGGATATGAAGTGTTAATCTGATAGATTGGCATTCCCTCCCCAAACCCCCATTACAAAGTTTTGCGCTGGATATTTCAATCCGTTTGATGGGCGAGAGCAAAAAAATGATTTTGTAAGCCCATGTGTACTCTGAAATTACTATTGGTCGACCAAAATGGGTCATGTGCGCTCTTAACGTAAAAACCAAAATCTTTGGCTCTAAATTTCACAGGAATGAGAAAAATAGAGCTTTTTCTGATACCAAAAGTTTGAGCACTTCCGGTAAAATCCGGGTTCTGGGGCACGGAGGCTCCTTAACGATGGGCCATGCACATTTAAAATTAACAATGTTAATTTACTGTTTTCACACATGAATATTAGCACGCCCATGTTCCAGTAACACCCGATGCGTTTAATGCCCTCACCAAGTACACATAAGTTGGGTGTGAATTGTACTTAGCGTATTAGTCTGAAACAAAGTTACATTTCATCCGTGGGCCTCTGGTATTTTTAAGTATACTCTGGTTGTGTCCATGTAAAACAGCTATCATCCTACCACACCTGTACGCCGTCTGACTGGTTTGGGTCTACAACAGGGAATCAAGTGGGGGTTAAAGCAACCGTCATTGAACCCATAAGATTGCAAGCTATGTTTGTAGTGTATGAAAAGTATAGTGACAAGTGAAGTAAATTTGATGCTTCCCCACACCTCATGGCTGTACTATTCTGCTGCTAACAGTGTTGTAAAATCACCACCTGAATCGTAGGTTATAAGGTAAGCTAGAGGCTGTCTCACACTGTCGGGGTTAACTCATGTATATTTAGGCTGATTCTCTGGATTATGTCAAAAGGAAGTCTGATGTCAGCAATTCAAATATTGGTGTAAAGTTTGTATGAATGTTCTGTAATAGTCACCTCTGTATAGTGTGTTTTCAAATCAAGCAAATGTCCCAGTGTTTTTCCATTATGCTTATGAAATGTTGCATGCAAGGATAGATCTTCTTGATAGAGTCATAACTATAAAACTACTTGTCTGTCCATTGCTGGAGCAACAAGCACAAACAAGGACTTGCGGAATTCAGGGAAGCAGCCAGACGTTTGTACCCATTATGGCTGGATTATATTGAGAACCCAGTGTTCGGACCCGATAAGAAGAAGGTTGTAATATTTTGAGCGAAATGTGAGGGAAGATTTTTCACGAATGTTTGGGCGCTGCGTTTGCAAAGCTTGGCGGGATTCGAAAAACATCCATTATTCGTATTTTTCTGGGGGATTGATTTATCTATTTAATTCTGTTCAGGATTAATTCTACAAGTTTTTATTCTCTGTCAGTCACCATTTTATCCCCTTTTTGGGTTTGAGTGTTGTACTTTTGATACCCTTTTTCGATTTTTCGGTTTGGACAACTAAACACCGCTACGCGCTACCTGTGAAAAACATTCCCCTTTTAAGCGTGTGTTATCACGGATGGTGTAATGTTCACTGTAAGTCACCCCCCCCCGGGGGTTATAACATAAGCCCAGTGGCTTGCCGTCTGGAGAAGCCACTCACAAAAAAATGACCCTAGTATAGGCTTGCGTTGGACTATTTGAAGCATTCTCATGCTGAGTATGGATGGTAAATGTACATTTTGAATTTTTAAAGATTTAAAACAAAAGATGACTGAGTCGGTCACCTACAGGAATTACTGGGTTAATGCAGCGGCAATGAAGGCTTTTGACATCACTTAATATTTTATGGGAAAACTGTGTCAAAGGCAAGAGAATGGGGGAGGTACTTGTAAGTGACATAGTAGACATGATGCCTTAAGGCAGCGTATTTGGGGGAGGTGGACAGTATAATAACATGAATTCATATTAATACTAGCTATACTTTACCTCCTTTACCTATAGGAATGTGGAGTCGTGCCTTAAATAGCAGTCTATTCTTCCTGAAGATGAGAAAATGGCTCTAACCTCTCTGGAGGTCCATGGCTTGTCCATGAATGCACTTACAATGTAATACCTGAAAACAGGAACGAAAAACTCAACCTTACTAACCATTACTAAATATTATATTACTTTAAAAGGGCAACCGTAAGCAAAGAAGCTAAAAAACCATTTCTTCCGGGAGATACTTTGAAATACCTGTGAAGTAGCCACGGACTACCCACCCGCATGGGTACCACATCACCTGCCGCAAAAGTGGGTGTACAGGGAATCAGCCACCTTATGTACAACGCAGTAGCCTAACCACTAGTCACCCCATGCGGGATTACCTGTGTGGGGACTCCGATGCACTATGAGCGTTGAGCTCGGTGTGTGTGTTTTAGTACATTTTATCATTAGTTCAAACATTTTGGTCACATACTTTATATGTGTTGAACAAAATGTCATATTAGGGGTTTTGAGTGATGCTCATTACAGAGACGGGCTGCCTGCAGGAGCTAGCTACTGTACTCTACTTGACCTATGGTTGGGAAACTACAAGAAACAAAAATAATCAGATGTTTGTTTATGCCTACTCATACTCAAAATATAAAGGTAACTGGAGGGATAGAACTGACCAGAAATACATCACATGTCATATCATATAGTAAGTATAAGTTAATCAGTCAATATGTAAGAGTCCAGGAAGTGCAGAATTTACATTTAACCCATATTACACCAAAGTAACCGTCGCTGTACGAGAGTGATGCACACTTCTTGCAGACTTTCCTCAGGAATTAATAACATGGACTACTGCACATGTCAACACTCTATATAGTCACAATTTGTCATTTAAAGGTGATGTGCCATCGTCTTTGTGACCACCCTTCGATTTACCGGAAGTAGTTACACATTTTGATATCAGATGAAAGGCTTGTATTTTTATCATGTCATCATGAATTTGAGCCTCACATCCAACCCATTTCCCAGATAAACAAAAAACAAACGTGTACTGGGGTAACCAGCATATTTTGCACCTCTGTTTTAATAGGGCTTTGCATATGGCATTATTGCCCTAGCATCAAACCGCAGTTTGTTTCCCACGGGTACGTGATGGGGAGTATGTGCAAGGGCCAGCTTCACATCAAGCAGAGAACACAATTAGAATGAGATTGGAAAACCACCTTGTAAACAGACAGATAAGTACTTCAGGACAGTGAATAGACAGAACAGATAAGTACTATCTAGAAGATTTACCTAGGCGATGATTTTTCCATGACAAAGATGCACACTAGCAAATGTTGTTAGTTGCCACCGTTACTTTCTGTTTGTTTGGGGGGGGACAATTCACAATCAGACCTAGACTTACCTCCCAATTTTGTTACACCACCCAACCTACTTCACTGTTCTCTCATCGATTTAGAGCTGCACTATCTTAAGGCACAAAGATTCTAGCACTTTTTTGTTAGGGATTCCCAAGATACGTGAAATTGAACCCTTAACTGCCAGAACGAAAAGTAGGGCCATATTACATTGATTTACCCCAAATGCTTTGAAGGTTACGGTGTTCTCTGAATTATTGTCTGGAAGATAGAGGGTCAGTCAACAGTGGTTTCTGTAAATAATGTATTCACCTGGGTATTTCACTCTGTCTTTAAAGGAGAATTGTGCAAGAATAACATAACCCCTAGGCCACCACCTATGATAGAATATGTCTGTGGCTATTCCGAGATTTACAAATGACATTGGAAAGAGGTCGGGTATGTACGCCTTACGCCCCCCCTTTTCTCGTGTCTCTCAAGCAGTTCCCAAGACCCCAGGTTGAAGCCTAATTCAGTTCTAAAGGCGAATCAGAGATTCCTGAGGAGGGCGCCCGTCCATTCACAAAAAAAATGTGTTTTTTGCATAGTACATACGGCTTGTCCATATACTAAGCACTGTGTGAAATTGCTAAGCTTAAATCGACTTCCTTCATCTGACCTCGCAATGTTCATAAAATTTCCGGCTCCGGAATTTTTGTTTTGCAACATCGTATCTATGGACGTAATTCTACCATAAATTTACTGCATGACAACGAAACATCCGATTCATCTCAAAATGAGGATTGTACATTTAGGTACTATCTTTAGTTCTTTTTTTTTTTTTTTTTTAGTGATATATTTTTTCCTATTACACAAGAAAATCATATCGAAATCTCTGAGTCGACTTTAGGTCCCTTTCTTAGAAAACTTTTGCGCATCAGAAGCCGAATTTTTATCCAACTTTAGCTCCCAAGCTGCAAATTTCTCATAAATTTCCTTCCAAGCCATACTTTCAGATGACAAAATCCGTTCACAGCCCCCAAGTCGGCCCAATCGGGCCGCACATCCTACCTGAAAAAGGTTGAGAAGCCCCCCCCCCGGACATTTCCTTACATGAGGCATCTGTTGATATAAAACACTGGCCTCATCCATAAACTCGTATTAATGTTGGATCACCTGACATACTAAATCTCATGGAAGTGTTTTCTTGTTAAACCATGCTAAAGGGGGATGCCTGATTAAGGTTATGAGGTTTCATCTTGATAGATTGCATTCCACTCCAAAACCCCATTACAAAGTTTGCGTGAATTTTCACTCCGGTTTTGACGCGAGAGCAAAAAACATGATTTTGTAAGCCCAAGGTACTCTGTAAAATTTAATATTGGTCCGACCCAAAATGGTCATGTTTCGCTTCTTAACTTACAAACAAATCCTGTGGCTCTAAGATTTCCAAGGTAATGAGAAACATAGTAGTTTTCTTCTGATATCATCAAAATGGTGATCACTTCCCGGTCAAATCCGGCTTATGGTGACGAAAAGGATATAACGATGGGCCTGGACCTTTTAATTCATGTAATTATGTTTCACACAGGTATTAGTCAAAGCAGTTCACAGTAACAAACGATGCGGGTTTAATGCACTCAAACCCAGGTTTTTTTTTCAATTAAGTTGGGTTTGGATTTAATAAGCCTGTCTTATGTCTAACACAGTTCCCATCATCCCTGGGCTGGTAATAATACGGTCGGTAATATGTAAAATAACTTCCTTCTATTTGTACTAAAGTTCTTTAATGAATCATCATCTACATGGGAGTGTTTAAGGTAGGTGAGATGAACTGAGAGTGGGGAGAGGGTAGATATTGTAACATTTTGCCATTACAGCATTAATTGATCCTACGTCTTTTCTTCATTATGACATGATTCTCAAAAATTGATTGAAAACACTGGGGGTGGAAATCGTGCACACAAAATCTTTCATCTATTGTTGAGGAGCTAAATAGGAATACATGAACGTGAACTAAAAAAATGGTTAATTAGGGATAAAATATGCTCAGGGGATGAACTATATTATGGTTCTACTAAAATACAACGTTTTCAGATGTGAGTGGTTTAATCCGGAATTTGGTTTGTCAACAAACGCGCTAAACATATTGTGATTGGTGTTGTTCATCAAGCAAATGAGTCTGAAGTCAACAATATTAATTGTGAGATATAGTCAAACCAAAGATGAAAATGTCTTTGTTTATTTGTTTGCACCTTAAATGATTATATCTTTGGAATTATGGTTCGAATTCAATGGCGGTGGTGGGGGTTTCAGCAAAATATGCTTTCGTGCATACAGTTACATGGAAAAGTAAAATGAATTGCGACTTTGAATCATTTTGATTGATCACACGCATCGATATCTCCATAAGCCTATGGGTATTGCGCCTACAGCATGGTATACTGTGGGCTGTTAAGTCTGTATTTCAATAGATTCAGCTTGGGTAAATCTTTTCATTTTTAAGTTTATGGTTGTGAGTACAGATCTCTGTTTATTAAATCTATTATAGTGACGAGTTTGGAATGATCTCATAATAATACTAAAAACGCACTGATTATACCTGGAGGAGCGACAAAGAATGTGTTCATAGGGGTTCTCTTTCTAATTACGTGTTCAATTTTTAGAACAGAGTGCTGTGTGTTCATTTCCGTGTTTGGAAATAAAATAAAATAATAATGGGTTTAATCGCACAAATCCACCAAAATGGCGCTCAAGGCGCAGAACAATAGAAGTTTACCTTACATGTACACAATACAAAAATAACACCCATTTTTTGCAGTGTAACTTCAATTTTAAAAAAAAAAAAAAAAAAAAACACAGTTAATAAAATGCTCTTTCAGCAGCTGGATCGCGTTTTCAAACACGCTTCTTAAAAGTGAGTGAGATGGATAGTTCAAATCTAAGGGAGCGCCTTCAGAGAATGGAGCAGCACTAGAGAAAGCTCTATCCCCCACGAATGTTTAGAACGGAGGTTAACAAAGCAAGACATGTTTTGGAACGGAGCGTCCGAGTGGGATTATTTGAGAAGACAAGTAATTATATTCTGGTGCAAGGCCATTCCGTGACTTAAAAGCAATAAGCCGCAGTTTGTACATATTATTAATCAACGGCAACCAAGGTAACTCCTTACAAAGAACAGGCGTGATTGTGAGATGTCTTCTAGGTAAGGACCAAGCGTGCGAGCAGCATTTTATACGCTGAAGACGGGCCATCTGAGTTTGAGGAAGGGCCCCAAACAAAGTGACGTTGCCATCTCACGCGGGATGTTATAACACTGTGAACCTCTGCCAGTGGCACGCGGACTCAGAAATGTCCATTGTATTTTGGCTCTTGGAAGTATACTTAAGTTTATGGTAGATGAATGCCTACCCAGATGGTTCCACTCTTGTTGAGTTAGAGCTCTATTTTATACTTCATTTAAAATTGAAAAGTTCTATCATGTGTTAAGAGCATCCACCTTTGGAGATGAATGTGAAACTGGTTACTATTCCGTCCACAATAGTACACGCAAGCACAATATAGTACAGCTATACAAGATGACTGATATGAGGGCATGGTTGCAACTATAGAGACCAAGGTGATTCGCAACCATCTATGCCCCGAGGAGTAAGCAGAGGGATAGTATGCTTCGAGATCACGAGGGTATAGTTTCAAACCATGCTCCGAATAAAAGCCGTCAAATTGTTTTTATATACCGGAATATATAGATTCTTGTCAATGATTGGTTAAAAGGACATCTAAGCCAGGATATTTAGTACTAACACAGCTATGTAGTGTGTAGGCCATTGGCATGATGCATGACAATTTTTGTGTAACTAGGTCAAAAATTTGTGAAGAATAGCACTCAACCTTTCTTGTGTGAGGAAGTGATGTTGGAGTCCAAAACAGACACCGTAATCGACTTCTTGCCATTTTGTGGTCGGGCCAAGATGGGTACAACTCCGAATTCAGCAATTTTACATGGCTGCAGAGGCCGTATCGGTGTCAAATTATAATCTCGAATATCTTCACGGTGTATTGTAACAGTATGTTAACTGCCGTTTGGTATTAGCATTGAATACAAGTCCTGAGATTCAGCATTTCCTTGCCAAGCCTGCATCGACTTGCCACACATTTTTGTTTACTCCGTACTGTCAGTTTGGCATATCCGTCAAAATGCAAAACGATCTCTTACACCAGCTTCAAATAATGTAAATAAGATTAAGGAGAATTTAGGTTGGTCTTGATTTCATCTAAGATCCAATTGGTGGAATAAAAATGTCCGTTTTCCCCCCCCAACAATGGACATTTTGTGACGCATTTTGTCAAAACACAACCCCCCACCCCCCCCTCCCCCCCCCGTATAAAATCGAAGAAATTCTTTTCTATCTGTTTGGGTATGAAAGGGGGATTATATTTCTGATCTGTTCATTGGTTATAATCTGGTGAAACCATTTGCAATGTTGGTGTTGAATTGTATTACATCACTGATAGAGGAAATATAACTTTTTGATAACAGGATTTGTGATGATGGTTTCAGAATCCCAAAAACATTCAGGATATATTTTTGATAAAATTACTACTTTCTTTTAATTGATCAAGTTAAAGTTCCCAAAACATGTCTCGTCCATTCTAGGAAACAGGCAAATTGATGTGAACACAAATGGGTTGGATACATGTACTTTGGTGTCCTGGATGACTTGGATGGTGTAGAATTCATAGTGTAATTTGAAATGTACATGAAACCAATTCCGTTCTTTTATTTCCCAATTTTTCACAGAGCTAATTTGCACAAACAATTCTTCATAAAATTGGCAGGGCTGATTCTCCAATTGTTACTTTTGTAAGGAATTTCCAGAATCTATTTTTCATTATTTTGGACTGTGAAAGGTCTCCCATCTGTGGGATGAATTAAGTTTTTGAATTCTGTTTCTGGAGTTTTATTTTCTCCAATTTTGAGAAAATGTTTGGCGTTCTTTTCTGTGATGAAGTTTTATATCCACAGGTGTAAATTCCAAGGAACTGACCACAATTTTGCTGCTTTCATGGAATTTGGTCAAAAATGAAAAGGAACACGGAATACAAAATTGCTGAAAAGCAATGGGGAAAATTAATTTGCATCAAAAATGGTCCCTTGGAACTTGGTGATTTCTTTTTTTTTACCTTGTATGCAATTTTGGGGATTTAGGCCTTACCATGAATTCTTCAAATGTGAAACTTTTGGGTGGAGTGGTGTGTTTGGATGGTATGGTAGAGTTTCCTTGTTGGTGTCCATGTTTTTGTTTGTTATCGTGTCTTCTGTCTGTTGTTTGTTTTTCTAAAAAAAAAATCCGTGCTCTAAATTTCCCCAAACCCGTCTAAAATTATTGCTTTCCATGCTCGCAATCTCAACAACTGTGTGCTGCCAGGTATTGAGTGTCATCCTCGCCTTTTTTGGGTCTTGGTCTGATCCAGTTTCCATTGTCTGACACAAGATGTTGGCTTATGCTCTGTTGGGATCTGAGTTAAACTATTCTTTTTTTCAATCGATCAGATGTAATAAGTAAGTTGTGAGTAGAAGGGTTTGGTGGACAAATATGTATGTTTGCCTCCAACCACCTAACTAAGTACAGGTAATAAAAAAAAAAACAAAGCTTCCATATGTACACTCATAATACGGATGAATAGTTTGTTTTAAGCTGGGAAGATGTGTCGGGCTAGTTTATGAACTATGCCCGCTCTTCCAAGGGCATAAAGGGTTTCAAAAAATTTTGGTGCAATTCTTGAAGCTGTTGCATTTATGCTCCACTTTTAACCAATCAGATGACATGGATCTTAGTGTTTTTATATGAGGTATATGAATACTATTTATGGCTGTGTGCAAACCGTAGTTTTTGACCACCACCAATGCTCCAGGAGCAGGTCTCATTCACTAACCTCAAAAGGCAGCTATTTTATTTTTCTTATCTTTTTCTGGACTTAGAATTTTTCCCTATAACCTGAAAAAAAATAATAGAAAATTTTATATATTCTTTTAAAAAGAGGCAGAAGTTAGCGGGTCGGAATTCAAACCTGAGACCTCTGTATCATGAGGTTAGCTACCTAACCACAAGACAAGCGAAAGAAGACTGGGGTGCAAGATCTGCAATTATAATCCTTTTAACATTAGGAATAAATCGATACTGCTTTTTGTGGTCAGCACTCAATATTAATGAATAGCTCCGCTCTGGAACGGTTTTTGATTGCTACAAACAATGCTCCAGGAGAATGATGGTGGGTCAAAATTTCACACTGCTGGCGTGTGCACTTGTCATGTGCATCAGTAGATTCAGACACATAGACTTTGGGACTCACAGTCAGGGGGTAGCCGGGGGGGGGGGTCGGGGGGGGGGGAGGGGGAGAGCGGAGGGGGGGAGTGCGATTTTTGTACCAACCAAATCTCCAACAATTCGAAAAAGGTTAAACACACAAAAAATGATGTGTGGCGACCGAAACGAGCTAGAAAAAAATAGGGTTTTAGGTTTTTTTGTGTAAAGTTAAAAAAGGGCAAATTTCGGGCAAAACAGGTCCCACTTTTGCCAAAATTTACCAACAAATTATATTGTGAAAGAGTACCACATTTTGGAAAAAAGGTCCCACTTTTTGGAAAATCCACCCCCCCCCCCTTCCCCCCCCCCCCCCCCCCCCCCCCCCCCCCCCCCCCCCCCCCCCCCGAAAAAAATCATGGCTACGGGCCCTGCTTCATTATGTTCAGTTGTCCAATAAGGGACCTGTGATAGTCGTTAAGACACAAAATTTCAATTAGAATGAGAAAATTAATAAACACAAAATTATACTGCTTTTTTGAATTCTCTGGTATAAAACTATGCCCCTCAGTAAAAAAGTACTTTAGCAGAGTCACTGGGGGCCATAGTTTTTTTTTTTAACCTCTCATAGCAATATTGTTGCCATCGCACTGTGATTCAAAAATTATAGTCATAAATGAAAAATGCACCATCAGAATCAAATGAAATTTTAGAATATACTTTTTTCCAAAGATATAGTTGGAAACAAAACAGGGATTTGCGTAGGATGGACAAAGGGACATTAATTCAAAGGCCTGCTTTTAACATACCACTGTGCATTTAGCCTACAATCTTGTTAATAAGTCCCACAGTTCTTAAATATGGGCAGCTATTGCAAGAATTAGGCAACGCACATTATTCATAAATTTTCTGTTCCCCTCCCAATTCCCTTAGTGTTAAATTAGGATATAGTGAGATTGACCATAAGGCATTCACACAACAATTTATTGAAGGGGTGTGGGGGTGGGGGGGTGGGGGGAGAATAGGAATCTACACAGGAAGGTTCCACACATGTGAACAGATTGAAGTTTCCTTCCTTTAAAATAGGTGCACATACCAGAGGAATAACTAAATAGAACTGTACAGACAGGAAAATAAATTGCAACCTAGAAGCCATGGTTTTGAACTTGGCTACTGTACACGACTCAAAGCAGAGCTCTGGAAAAAGTGGCCCCGTGTTTTTGTCAAAACCAGTTATTTTGCTTAAGGACAGGAGGAGATTTTTTTTTAGGATACCAAATTCTCTCAAATTCACTGAATCGGTTGTAGACCTACCTACGCGAACGTCGTTTGTCGAAGGTTTATTAGACAAAACAGGTGCAAAAGACAACTGCAAACCTTGTTTGAACTTGCCAGCTATCGTAATGTTCCCCATAGATAAAACCATGCTTGGACTTTCTGTCGGCACGACAGGAAACTACCAAAATCATCCTCTTATACAGTAGAGAAGAGACGGCCGTTAATTCGGCTTATTCACTTAAGGGTGATCTAATACATTGGTACGAATTCCAAATATGCTAAAAAAACAGGAGTGTTAGAGAAAATGGGGGGCGCTTCTTGCGTGTGAATATCTCGAATCTTGTATTCTTTAGGAGAAGGAGAAGTTGGAGAAGATTGCACACATGAAGATATCTATGCCCCTGTAAAAGGCATTATAACATGACGTGCAGCTTGTTCATGGTAAGTTGCTAATATCACTGTTGAAATTATGTGAAGGAGAGGAAGACTAGAAAACGTTTTGTCAGTAATTTACCAGGATATTGTAACTTTCTTCGATGATACCTAAGCCTGGGGGGACATGTCTGGTTCATTAGTTATCGGCGTCGCGTAGCGACTCGCGACAGTTATATTACTGTATCGGCCATTTGGGGGCGTTTTTGTTTCGCGGATCTCCGTAAATGTCGGCAATTTTGGCCTGTGAAAATGGTACTGTCAATTACTGTCTGCTGGTGTTGACCCCTCGCAAAATGTCGGTTGTAATTTTTAGCTTAAAGTTTTTGAGGTAAAACCCAGTGTTTTTTGTAAAATTTGTTTGTTTTATTAAATGGGAAGTTTGAGTTGTTAACGGATTTTGAAGTATGTACCAGATCAGCTATCGCTGCTTGAAAGATGTATCGGAAAATTGCGTTTCTAAAGCGGATTTTGTTTAAAATCAAGTAATATGTGTAGTGAAAATAATATTGCTGCCAAAAAGCGAAATTCGTGACGGTTGATTTCCCCGATTCCCCTCGGGCGATTTGTACCGTAGGGTAGTGGGGTAAGTATAAACACGTTGTAATAGGGTAGGTCGAGGGTGTTCTCTAACTGGACACTCCAAATTGCGCCCGGACATGACGTGTCAAGCTAAATAGCAGGGGGCTACATGGAAGAGCTTTTTGACGAAAATTAACCACGATCATGTTGCAGCGCCCCCCGAAGAGGGTCGTGGAGGGCCAATTTGTGTGAACACGTATTTTAATACGAAATAAATCACAATCTCATCATAGTGCGCGTTCACACCGGAGGTACTCCCATGTAGAAAAACGTTTTACACAATTTGGCATACGCCAGTGGTGCGGGGACGCGAACCTCAGTCTATATTCTTGTGTGGCATCCACCCCCCCCCCCCATAATTCTGTTCGTGTTTTTAGTGAAAATATTTTGTAGTGATAGATAGTGACTTTCTCGCATACTCTTAGTGCCGTTGCGGTAACACTAGCGAAAAGCTAGACAGCTAAGTGACGCCTGAAATGGTCAGCTTAACTCAATAGTCGTACATTTTTGAAATTCATTGAATAGGACCTGGTGGTCTGGGTTTATCTTTGTTTAATGTATTTTAGAAATTTTATTGTTGGTTGTGT
>JAMKCH010065582.1:0-52160 GCA_023653785.1 Ophioderma brevispina
TTTGTCCAGGTGACCTATTTGTGTTTCCAAATTGGGGAGCACATCTGAGTTTGTAAGTTTAAGTTGACAACCATTAGGCAGGTCCATCACCTGATTTGTGTGTTTTCTAGAAACTATCAGGTACATGTACTTCCTCTTTGTTTACGATTATCCACCTTTGTCTGAAATTGTCATGGCAACTGATTTGGAAGTGCTGTTTCATCCCCTGTCAACAGTTACTTTTTCAGCATATTAATGTAACACAATTGTCTTTGTTTTCGCCTACCTGGCGTTTTGACAACATGTTACATCACTGACCTTGGATTCAACCTCATACGGACCACTGTATCTTGCTTGCATGGGATGTCCAAGAATTGGGAAATAATACCAAAACTTTATCCACGTTCTCAAACCTCATCTTCCCTGGCCTTTTTTATCATACCATTGTTTCATTTTGACTTGGCTGTCTTTCCAAATTTGTCCCTGCCAATTTCACAGGCCCTTGTCAATCTTGACTTAAATCCAGATACATAGTCTAAAGGTTCACTTCACTGTCAGTTTGTAACCCTTTTCTTTGCGAAGTTGTAACGGTCCTCGGACTTGGTGTCCAAACACTAATTCAAAACGGGCTAATCCTATTGATTCTTGCACCGCTTCCCGAGCAGCAAACAATAGGAGATGTACCCCCTCATCCCAATCCCTTGGATATTCTGAACAAAGGTTTTTCATCATATCTTGAGGGTTTGGTGAAACCTTTCAAGTGCCCCCTGGGACTCGGCATTGTATGCATAAGATTTGTACTGCGAAATCCCTAATTCAGCATACTTGCTGAAATAGTCCGGACAAGAAATTAGAACCTTGATCTGATTGGATTGACTTGGTAGACCAACATATTATGTAAGAAATTATTGCTTGCACAATTGTGTGTGCTTTTATATTTTCTCAGTGGAATCGCTTCTTGAAAGGCGGGTTGATGCACCCTTATAGTCCAACAAAGATTGGTTTTCCTGACTTTGTTTTTGGCAAGGTCCTACACAATCAATATAATCTACTGAATGGCTCCTCAAATGCTGGAATTGTGTTTCAGTGGAGCTGGTGGGATTTTCTGATTTGGCTTGCCTACCTCCCTGGCATTATGACATGATTGCAAGATTCAGTTCCATTTTCCTGAGTGTGGGCCACCAGAAATGATTCAAAATTCTATCATGAGTCCTTATAATCCCAAGTGTCCAGCCATTGGTTTTCATGTGCAAGACTGATTACCGTCTTTCTGATAAATTTTGAGGTACAACTATTTGATGTACAACTCTCCAGTCATCTTCAGCCGACCATCTGAGGTCTAACTTTTCTCATCAAAATGCGATTGTCTTCGAAAAAGCACACAGGAACTGTTTGAGCTTCCTGTTTGGGCAATGACCCTTTCAATAAATTCAGTGAGTTTTGGATCTTTTATTTGCTGCCTCGATCAACTTCTTTTTTGTGATCGGGTCAGAATTACATTCTCTAACTTCACCTAATACTGAACTGTCATCAAACTGAGAAAATGTATCATCCAAATCTAGAAAGATTTTCATTCTTTTCTTTTGGTATCTTTTGGTGGTTTGTTTTTTGTCTGTGGTTTCAACCACATCGTTATCTCTTCTTGTGATATTTGTTTACTCATAGCCACTTGTAACGGCACAAGCAGCAAAAAAAAAATATTTTTTCCTCTTCATTTTCATCTTTGACACAAGTCTTTGTGGACACAATTGGATCTGGCATTACTTTACTCCCGCTAAATCATTTCCCAGGAGCAGGACACACCGTTGCTTGGCAATTTAGGCCTAACACCTACAGTGACTGTTCCAGAAACTAGGTCTGATTTCAAGTTTGGTGGAGTGGCACTTTGAAAACTCCATCCCAACCCCTTAATCAGTACATCAGTATGTTTTATGATTTTTTCTGAAAAGGGTAGTGCAATCTTCCATAATTAAAGTTGAGCACAACCTGTGTCACGCATGATAGTAATTGGTTGTGGGTTAGTTTCATTCATCGGTGATCGAGACATGTCCTGGTATGACAAAAGGTTTGAATTCTTCACTCACTTCTCCCACTTGTTTTGACTGTTTTGTTTGGCGCGTTATTTTGGTATGCCTTTCTGGTACTATGAATGCATTAGGTTTCCCATAAGTTCCACCATCTGTGTAACAGTGCTTCTTTTTGGCAATAATGCAAGTTGGTAGTGAATGGTCAGACTTAGAGGCCCTCCCCGAACTTGATTCAGATTTTTTCACTAGTTTTGGTACTCGTATCTGAATTTTGGTTTTTCCACACTGTACGTAGGTGGAGGGGATGGTTTATTCTGCACGGTTTTCTGTGGAAATTGACTTTGCCGATGAATAATCAATTTATGCGTGATTGCATAATCATCTGCGATTGTTTGCTGCTTTCTCTATTGTTTTCAATTTTTACTAGTCTCAGCACGGTGGAGTCTGATAGCGAAATGTACCATTAGTTTGAATTCCCTCTATCAAAATAATTGTCTCAAACTCCGTAAATTTCTTCACCTCCAGCTCAACCAACGGTCAAGCAAACTGTTCTTTAGTGCGTGCAAATTCCACATGTGTCTGGTTTGGTGTCTTTTTTTTTGGTACCCCTTAATTTCTGTCTATAGCCTCAGGTACTAGCTCATATGCTTTCAGTATGGCCTGTTAACTTGTTCATAATCAGCACTTGCCTCAATAGCCATGGCAGAGTATGCCTCACTTGCTTGCCTACGAACACTCGTAGTAACAAAGTCTCCAACTTGGTTTGGGCCAGTTTAATTTTGTGGCAATTTTCTCGAAGTGGCATGAAAATATTTATCCACTTCACTTTCCTGAATATTTAGTACAAGCCTCATGTGACGTGTTACAATCAAAACTAGACACAGTAGAAGATTCACTCTTTTCTTTGTGTTGCAACGCTAATTTCTTAGTTTCAATTTCTTTCTGCCTTTCTATTTTCTTTCTGTCTAACCTCAGCTTGTATCTTTTGATTTTCTATTTCTATTTGTAACCTTTTCTCTTTCTTGATATTGAATCTTTTCCTTTTCAATTCTTTCCCTTTCTGTGATTGAATTGTCTCTATCTCAGTCTCTCTTCTTTCTCTGCTTGAATCTTCCATTTTCTCTATTTGTAGGCTAAACTTTCATCTTCAACTGGGATAACTTTTTCCAGAAATGATTGATCCCAAACTCTTCATCTACCCATGTTTGGATGATCAAGTGTTTTGTATATTTTGTTTCCCTCATTATTGATTTGCCACCTGCCTCCATTAAGTTTTTGAAATTTGCAAAAGAACTGCTACTTTCTTAATTGGCAAACACATCACCATTCAGGCTTCTTCACAAACTCTTGAGCATTAAATTCCATTGTGATCCAGTTACTGTATAATCGTACTTTTCAAAGAATTTAACAACAAATTTGTACAAGAACAGAATTTTTTCAAAACAATTTGTTCTACAAAAATTTTCTACGACTTTTTTGTGTTCCCGGACGAGCCCCCAATTTCTGTTACGAGACGTACTCAAAGTCAGAAAAGTAACCTCCCGTGGTTCATAAAACAAAAATTCCATGAGATTTGGAAGAAGATTGACTTGACAAGAGTTAAATTCAAAGTAATGATTTTTAATACATAAATTAAATCAAACGCAATATACACAATCACAATGCAAAAATTATTATCTATACTTCTTACCATGTCAAATCAAATAAACACACAACCTCATATAAATCATACCACAGTTTCTTGTTAGGGTGCGCACCAGTCTCTTTGTAGAATCAGGTCCACATAATCTTGGCGACACATTCCTCTGGTACAGTTCAACTAGGTTCGCGAAATCGCAAAAGTCCCTTGTGGTCTAGTCTCGGCCGCTTAATTTATAAACTCGTAGACTTGGAGAAACACTGTTAGTATAACTGCGCTTGATGGAAGACATTGCCATACAGGTACTCAGTGCATTAAGGTGGAATTTCACTGGACAGAAGCAATGTCCGCTGGAATTTTTAATGTTAACCTTTGTGTTTTCCAAAGGCACAAATTTGCTGACGATTCTGCCACCCTTTCAGATTATAATAACAGTGATTTTTATAAATTCAAATGTTATGAAAGTAAATTCTCCACCTTCTGTTTGTGAGGTCTACACTCGATGAAATCTCTTGACAACTGGCAAAGAAGAATAACTTGCAACACAATTTGTCCTTAGCAAATTCCCCATGATGCAACAAACATGCGAAGACAAACAAACTTTCGTCATCTTTTCAGTTCGCTGAAACAAGTTTAAAGGAAGTCCACGTCCTGTGCTTGAAGTGTTTTGACATATCAATTACACAAAGTCTATAATTGTTCATCAACAGGTGGGCAATCTTGCTTCCTATAGGTAACAAATAACCTCTGTCCACTTCTTAGAATGACGATAAGATCACTGTGATCATATGTCCTATATAACTGCGGACGTCTTCTGACATTTCTTCAGGATGTTTCACCCACGTCCATTTCGAACTAGGGGTCAATCAGATAAGTCATGCTATTGCACAACACATTGCAAGTTTCATATTTTCAGTTCTCCTCAATCAATAATGTATATGATTCAATTTAACAGATTTAATAATATAATACAGAAAATAATATAATTTTTTTTTTTTTTAAAACTTGGCATGTTTGTGTTGTGCTCTGGAAAAAGTACACAAAAATAAACGGCAAAGAATTTCATCACAGGGATTCATCCTTATCAATATGGACACTTTCCTTTATCCACACAATGTAGAACTGTCACCTCATGAAGCTGAATAAAAAGATGGTCACTTGCAGTACTCAACTTAGGTGGTAGAGCTTATACTGGTTCTATCTCCAAGAATGCTTGGAAAGGGTAATTGCTTGTTTTATGATGTAACAACAAAATAACAAGTTCTGTTAATCTGCAATAACTGGAACTTTGATGGACTTCAGCTGCTATGTTAGCAAATCTTGAGTCTATATTTGTAGGCAAAAGGGCTGTCGTGATAAATGCTTGCGGTAGTTTTAAGTAAACTCTTCTTAATTTTGCCTATCATACTAGACGGCTTGTTGAGAAGTGTCAACAATGTATCACACAATCAAAAATGGTATTGACACCATAAATCCTCCTGGAATGGCAGTTGTGCTCTCGGTCCTTTGTACGTGACCATTATTATTCGCCGTCAAGAGAACAGCACACTCATATCTATATCTAGCCCTGATATAAGACTTAGATACTGTTGGTAGATCTCATTATAGGATAATGTTTCAGTGGCATTGCCACAACCTGGGGCAGTAATACTCCCCTGTCCAGTACATACTGCATTCTTCTGGTGATGTGAAGAGAGGTAGGGTTGACTTCTATCAGCTTCGGAAATGGAGACCTTGTCAGCTTTCCTCGTGTACTGGTTGGGAAAAGTGGAGTTAAGGTAACATTTCATTGCGGACAGTAAACAACAATTTCGTACTCTTAATACCTTACTTAACAATTAATGCCAAAATGCTTTCCTGGTTTTGATTCTTTGTCTGATGCTTACGGAGAGATTTGCTGAATGTTTTCGTTGGATACGATCCAAAAAATCGAGCTGAATTAGACCGGGATAGCGTTTGGATTGTTCAAAAAACATAGTGTTCCAAAACAGTGTGGAATGTTGGTGTTTCTAATAATGAAAGTGTGCAATACGCCTACTGAAGTGGAAAGGGGATGAATGTCACTGAGAGTGGATGCCATCGAGCTTCATTACTTGAAGCCAGTTTCTCTTGAGGAAATAGAAGGACTTAAAGAGATGTCCAACAAATTCGGTATACTCGACCCTCTACCGATGGGCTCATCACCTCCAGGAATATTCTTCCATTTCATGCCGTTCTTACTAAATGTCGAATGTATCTTTGCAACTGGTATTTTTCCATATGCTCTAAAAGAAGCTATAATCACGCCGGTTATTAAAAAACAGACACTGGATCCAATATTCTAAAGAATTATAGGCCAGTGTCGAATATCCAAGATTGTGGCAAAGATTGCTAACTGCGGCCTCCAGCCTCCCCCGGAGATTGAGTGAGCATCTCAATAATAATAACCTAAATGAGCCATTTCAGTCAGCTTATAAACGTATCATTCCACTGAGACGGCCCTTTTAGGGTAAAGAATGACAATTGCTAGTCAATTGACAATAGAACGCGTCTTTATTGTATGATCGATCTATCGGCTCGTGGATACAATCGATCATGCGATCTTTGTCAACAGGCTTTGTCATACTTTCCACATCAAGAGCCATGCACATCCCACAAAAAGTGTGGTTTGCCTAGTGTATCTTGAAAACAGAAAAACCGATTTGTTATCAGGCGACGTTTTCAAACAGATCACAAACTTTGAATTTTGGCCTGCCTCAAGGATCCTCTTAGGGCCAAAGGGATATACAATGTATTTACTCATCCTGTCGGAGATATCTTGCGCAGAAATAATGCAGTGTCACATCTATGCAGATGAACCCAAGTCGTAGTGGCTTGATCGAGAATCGATGGCAGAGTGTGAGCGTGCCCCGTAACAAACTCCAGACATGTGTACGTCAAATAAAATCTATGGATGTCACAGAACAACTGCATCTTCAAAAAGAAAAACTGAGTTTTTCATACAAGCCTCGCCGAAGATTTATTGCTAATCTGTCGGTGTCAAGTTAACTCTGGATGATGTCACCATTAAACCGACAGTGTTTGAAAAATCTTGGCGTCGTATCGATCCTGTTTTGAACATGTCTGGTCCAAATTTCATATGTTGTTAAGTGTGTTAACTTTCTCTAAGTAATCTTTCCAGGATTAGACGCTTCATAGACCAGGAGACTTGCAAGTTGGCTGTTCAGGCACTCGTATTCTCTCGCATTGACTATGGCAACGCCTTACTACTTTGAGCCACTGAATACACCTTACTCGTCTGCAGCGCCTACAGAATAGGGCCGACGATTGATATTTTTGGTTGGACGCGATACACCCATTGCCCACATTGCTACGTCGTCTTCATTGGTTACCAATTCGTAAGCCATTGACTTTTCAAGATCTTAGTCATCGTATACAAATGCGTCAATTCTCAAGCTCCGGAATTCTAAACAATCTCATCCTTTTCAACAAACCTGCATATGCCACTCGTTCATCGTATTGCGCTACACGCCCGTTTCCATCCCAGAACCCCGGACACGTACAGCAGATAATGCGTTTCAAGTTGGTCGCACGCCTCATGGAATTCCTTCTTGCCAATCAACATTCGGCAGGCCAATCACTGACATTTTCAAGGGTCAATTGAAAACTCATTTGTTGAATTATGTCTTCTTTTTGTGTTAGTTTTTGCTATTTTATATGTTCCAGTCCAGCGCTGTGTTGTTTGCTAGGGCGCTATATAAATGCCGTGTAGTAGTAGTATTCATACTACATACACTATGATGCGACAAACCTGGCACAAAAAGTATCTTCGGCATGTTTTTCGATCAGTACTGTGCCAAAGTCAGACCATTTGAGAGTTTTCGAAATATACATTTTGTTGCCTAGGTCTTTGCTCTTTTATTTAACACCTCGCCTGTAAAAAAGCGTTGCTCAAAATGGCTGAGATAGAGTGCCTGAAAGCCTCAAACCCCCACGACCAAAAGTTGCAGTTTTTTGGATTTTCAATGTCACTGTGTGGTACAATGCCACTTACGTGTGTATCGATTTTACACAAAGAGTTTTCCGACTGATGAGCGAGAAAGCACCTTGCATATTTATATGTGTATTCGCATGTTCGTGTCCCATTACACTGCATGCCCATTGCACCAATCCAAACTGCAACTTTGAGTTTTGGGGGTTTGCGTCTTTCGGCTTCTATCTCCTTCATTTCTGCACGTTTTTTTACAAGCCAGGTAGTAATGAAAGAGCAAGACCTGGCAACAAAATGCATATCTTGAGAACTTTCAAGTGGTCTTGACTTTGGCACAGTACTGATCGAAAAACATGCCGATATACTTTTTTGTGCCAGGTGTATTCATTTGCCCTCTCAATCAGGATAGCGAACCTTCAATTAGAGGTTAATGGCTGAATATTTTTAGCTTTGAGTCATTGGCAAAAAATCACTGCCCGCGCGCTCATTTTGATGTTGAATATGGCATAAACCCCGCAGTCTGGTAAAACTGATGCAAGTGCATGGAATTTTTGCTAATGCATGAGAAACTAAAAATATGCATTAACCTAATTGGCTATTCCAGAAAAAAAAGCCCCCCTCTAGGGGGGCGCCGTCCTTGTCACTTTTTGAAAGCTGGAATTCCCGAATTTAATGTCTAATACGGGGTGGGAATTCCAGCCATTTTAGGTATAGAGGTGACGGAATTCCATGTTTTTACGATTTTCAGAGCAAAACTCCAGAAAAAAATCAATAGTTTCAACACCTTTCTATAAACCCTAACCATAATCCTTTGGGAATCCATGTTTTTTTACATTAGTAGTCTATGAATTCCTGGAATTTTACGGAAGCTAGTGTCTGGAATTCCTGTTAATTTACGGAAGGTAGCTTCTGGAATTCCAGATATTTCATGGAAGGATAGCCAGGAATTCCAGATATTTTGTGAACAAAAAATGTTGCCCTCTATGGGGGGGGGGGCATTGTTTTCTGGAATAGCCCAATTCATTATCAATATTACAGCAGTTAGCACACATTTTTATAAAAAAAATCTGAATACGTCCCGATATCCAATGCAATGTTTGCAAAGAATTAACGCACACACCCTCCCATAAAATGAATCAATCCAACGTCGCACATAAACGTTTTAAGTACACCGTGTGTGCTAATTTACATACACACCGTGCAATGACAAATGTCAATGCATGTTTTTTGTCCAATCATATTCCTCTTAAAATAAACATGAATTAAAGGTGGTTGTTGCGATTTATGTGTATTGTGTTCTCTACTTGATATGAGAGCCTGGCACTTGCACATACACCCCATCAAGTACCGTGGGAAACAAACTTGCGGTTTGGATGGTAGACGCAATAATGCATGTTGCAAAGCCCTATTCAATACTGTGCTATTAAAAGTGGTTAACCACTAAAACGGCGGTTTTTGTTTATATCTTAGGAATGAAATGGATTCGAGGGCTCAAATTTCAGGACGACATTGAGAAAAATACGGCCTTTCATCTGATATCAAAATCGATACTACTTCCGGGTAAATCAGGGGGGTCCCAAAGACGATCGGAACACGCACCTTTAAGATTAATGAGCTTGTGAAGATATGAATAACTTAATTTTCGTATTTGTAAGCCTTTTGAGTTTTTTGCCACCTCTTCAGCTTTTTCACAATTTACATGACAGCTTTCATCATCAGATGCAATGCCGCCTGTGCCTAAACTCACTAAATATCTTGTCCAAATTCTTGTCATGTTCCATGCTTTCTTGGGTAACAGCACAGATCTTCATCCTTACCAATATGGACACTTTCCCTTATCCATCAGTGCATGCACTAGCTGTCTCATCCTCTACAAGAATAAATAAAAAAGAAATGGTTTGCATTTGTCCTCTCCAATTTGCTCAACTTGAATGTCATATCTTGCACTTGGCCTCAGATCTCAAGAACATCTTGGGAAGGGTAGGCTTTTTTAAAGGTGCAACAAGAGATTTCAAATAACAGGTGTCCCGAAAAAATGTGAAAATTCTGATTTTTGCACTGGTCTAAAGCTTTCTATAAAAAAATAATCCCCATCTGAATGGATTAAGCTGAGAACTGTTTGTTTGTTTTCGTACAGGAGCAAATACGAAATTCAGCCTAGGTTTTCTATAAGCATATACAAATCACCTTTTATTTTCATTTTAAGTCATTTCTGCAGCCAAATAAAAGGTAGGGAATGTATTGATTGGCTAATCCATATGAAATCACTAAATATCAGAAAAAAATATGGATGACTTGAAATCTCTCATTGCACCTTTAATGATGTCTGCAAAATAAAGTCTTTATCATCCACAACGGTAACTTTGATGCCTTTAGCTGGTATTTTTGGGCGAGGTAGCCTGCGGGCTACCCGCTCTATTCGCTTGGGTTTTGACCTACTTTTCAAATAGCAGTGTTGCAGAAAATATTTGTGCCGTTTATATTCTCTAAAATCTAAATGTGTGATAGTTTATGAAATGTTGTGCAATTTTACGGCATATGGATATGTACTCAATAAGTTAGGCCCAGCGAAAACCTGAACGTACATTTACATAAAGATATTGATGTTCAAAGAGTAGAAATACAGGGCAATATTAGCGAAGGTTCCTGAGAAATTTTACAGTGCATTTGCTGGTTAACAGTGTCTTTAAATCGTTATGAGTCCATTGAATCAACGGATGCTTAAACGGTTGGCACCACATGCAGCAAGTCGTGGGCGATATCAATATCAATAATAAATAAAAAAAAAATCCTTTAAAAAGGAAAGGGCGGGTCAAGAGGAAATATCCATGTAAATGGTATGTATAAGCTGATATATTGCTTTATTTTGTAATACTTGAGCCAACGGTTCAGATGATATAAAATCTTTTTTTCTTTTAGGTAAATCAAGGGGACTATGCTGTGGATCACGAATGCCCATTTAAGAATGTTTTCATTTTGAATTTGATGTTATGAATAAAAAACGGAATCTAAACGGTTGGATTGATTTAATTGCTTTTATGTAAGGGAGGCCTAGAGGAAACATGAAAGGCCGGATTTTGATTGGATCAGCCACCTTTAATAATTAGGTTCTTAAATTTTTTGCTGCATGCGTAGTAATGTTGATTTATCATGACTGAAAACTTGTCGTACATTCTATCACACACATTCTACTATTACATTTAGACATGGTTGAAAAGTGCATTATTGCAATTGTTTAGAGTGAGGCAGTTGTTTTATGGTTGCAAAAATGATCTGCAGTTAAGTATAGATGTAACTATGTAGTCACCCAGTTTTCTTGTTTACTTGGTTTTCTTGCCAAATTGAAAGCGACCTTTGTCATGTGCGTGTGACCTCTGACCTCAGACTTGTTCATTGCTCAGGTTAGCGGTCCTTTTGGCTAAATTTTGTGGTTATACGGCATTTTACGCAAATTGACCTCTAGATGACTTGTGACTTGATTTTTGGGTCACCCTGAAAACCCTGATAATAAACCTCAGGCTGTTGTTTTCTACCTGCATGCCAAACATCAAACGCATAGTAGGACAGACAGATCTTATTTTTATTAGTAGTACTAGTGCATTTCCCCCGTGTGTGACCTTTTACCTGTGTGTGTGTGACCTTTGATCTCATATAGCAGTATAGATAGATTGCAATTGCCCACTTCTTAATAAAATGTGATATTTACGAGTACATACGGTGGAACGACAGGTAATATGCCACGAAGTAACGAATGTTCTTCGAAGTTTGAAATGAATTGAAATAGTGCAATGGCGTGGGTGAACATTTTTGAGGAAAAAAAATGAAAAATTTGGGTGACAGAGGTAAATTTAAGAAAATAATATGAAGTCATTGGGTGACAATGTTGCTGAAAGTGGGGGCTTTACATTTTGGGGAAGAGTTCCTAAGATTTCTTTTTAAAAGGGCTTTATAATATTTAAAACAAAATGTTAGTGATCACGTTGGTACGTGTGCCGAACCCTGTAATATGCTTTACGTCCGTCTGCATGCAAAATATCCAGAATTGCTTCTTCCAGTTCTGCTGGTGAGTCTGGGTGGTCAATGCATTGATTGTTTTCCCGAATAAGGTGTTGTATTTTGATTGGTCGCATTTTTTTCCTTTAAAAATATGAAAAAAGGGATATGAAGCCCCTATTCACTCTTTGTTAAATATTTACGTTCACGTATGCCTCGGCTAAGTGTGTCCAAAAATCACTTAAGTCAACTTGCAAAAACTCCCACAAAATGTCATCTTACTAATCCCTTCCCATACCTTTTACATGGATATATCCCCTTGACTCGCCCTTTCCATTTGAAAGGAATTTTTATTAGTGCTTTCAATTCTATTTCTGTAGTCGGGTTGTGAAGTGAGTGAAGGACAACAGGGCTGTCGTTGATATGCTCTGCCAGTAGTTTGATGAACTAGTTTCATTTGGTTAGACTAGAAGGCATGTTAAAAAGTGGCAACAATCATTGCACTATCAATGAAGCCTTAGGTACTGACACCTCCTAACACCCTCCTCTGAATGGCAGTTGTGCTCATCACAGCAGCACACTCGAATCCCTATCTGGTCTTGATTGAACAGAAATACTTTTGGCAGATCTCATTATAGGGCACATGTGGTCCAATGGATACAGCGACCGCCTCAAGAACCAAAGGTTCTGGGTTTGAGTCCCACTGAGGACAATCTGTTGTGCACTAGGGCAAAGCACTTTACCTGGCTTGCCTCTCACCACCAAGTGCTAAATTGGGAGCTGTTAGGAATATTGTCCATTGAGCACCGCCCAAAGGTATGAGTATGCCTTGGGCATTTGTAAATCAGCTGACATTCTAGTGGCAGCGGAATAAATGTGAAGCGCTTTGATACATTGTGAAAGGCGCTATATAAATGTTGACATTTATTTATTTATAGGGTATGTTTCATTGCCATCAAGCAGTAATACTCCCCTCTCCATAACATACTGCATTCCTGGCATGATGTGAAGAGAAGTAGATGTTTGACTTTTATTACACAGCTTTGGTCTCTCAATCAGGATAGTGAGCCTCAATTAAGAATAATAATTGTGTCGATATGAATAAATTTGTTTCTAAGCATAACAGAAGTAGCAATTTTCCTGGGCCCGTCGAAGTAGCAATTTTCCTGGGCCCGTTGATTTCCACTCTGGGCTTTACATGCTTACAAAGTTGATGTAGACATAGGTTAGCACCTCACAAAAACACAAACGTATGTAACCTTTTTGTTCAAAATAGTATAATCACATTAAAAATTGGCAATTAAGATTTTAGTCATTTTTAATAGTTCATAAAATTTACAAATATAACTGGGCGGTTGATGATGTATCCTGTGTGCCAGCAGGATGCCGTAAATGAACAAACAGTGCAAAATCAAGTATTTTGCCATCTTTGCAAATTGTAATTTTGGCCATGTCCAGTGTATATTTTTTGTGAAATAAAGAAGTATAAAGTAGTAATATCAATTAACATTAAAAATGTGTAAAATGACAGTGTTTAACCAAAGTCTTGTTAGTGTACATTGATTTCTAGGAGTGGTATAAATTTGGTTAGAAACAGTGGCATATTTTTTTTGACATTTGGGGGGATGGGGGGGTTGGGGTGGAGATTTGACGAAAACAGGGTTTGCTGACAAGATACGTTATTAGCACATGTGCGTGCGAAGCGCACTAAAAATTTTGCAATTTAGAACCTAAAATCGTTATATGTAATTGTAATTAGAACAAAATGTGACAAAGCCTGTGGATTACCATCTTTAAACTAACATGAATGGGTGTCAACTTCGTATTGACCATCCCTCTCATCAAAATATTGGGGGGTACATGTGGTTCAGTGGATAAGGCGCCCGTCCCGCACGTCAAAGGTTGTGGGTTCGAGCCCCGCTGTGGCCAATGTGTTTCGCCCTTGAGTAAGGCGCTTTACCTCAATTACTCCTCTCTACCCAGGTGTATAAATGGGTACCGGCATTATTCAATGTCGGGAAGGTAACAGACCTGTTGTAGAAGAGGTGTAGCGAGCCCCCTACAGCAACATTATACGGTGGAGTCTGGCCCAATCGCTTCGAAAGAGAGATGGGCACTCCGTTCCTGTGTACAGGTCCGTCCCCTTCACCTTTTTTTTACAAAAATCCACAACCTTAAATTGTGCATCCCTTCTTGTAGAAATTTGGGAGGGGTTAAGGGTCATGCAATGGTGTCAAGACTTTTTAGGTCAAGGTCATTAAGGGATCAAATGAGGTCATTGTCCATGATGAAACTGAATTGTTAGCTTCGAATATCAAAGTCCTCCCTTTGCAAAGTCTATCACAAATTTTGGTGACAATACAATGTTCTTCTAGTAGTGGGGTGTAGGTCATAAGGTAAGTTTGCTTGGCAAAATATTAAAAACCACTGTCAGTCATATTCTTCAGAATGTACACAAACAAAAATTAATGCTATTTACTTTGTTGAATATTATTGTTGCGTTATTGTTATCCCTCTGGCTTGAAAAGCAGTGGGGGATTTTGCAATAGTGCGCATGTAGGTATTTGTATGTGTATGTGTGTGTGTTCCAGTTTGGGTAGCGTTTTGTTTTTCATGTCTCCTTCGAAAAAGTTCGATTTACACCAGACTTGGGGTTAAGGTGCAATAGGGGGTTCCTGCATTTGTGGATGATGTCAAATGTCATGGACCAAGGTCAAATTTCATTGAGGTCATGTTCCAGATTACCATCTTGCTAGGGGGTGACGCAAGTTTTCTTGCAGTATTTTATTAGAAATTGCTTTAGCTAAGGCATCTGCAAGATCATCGTTTTTAGTACTTGCAATGTTTGTGCAAACTGATAGCTATGAAGTCATGGATTAGTCAAAAATGACAGTTTTAAGATAACTTAAAAAGCTTTCATACCTGTTTTAAAGTACAATGATGTTATTGTTGATAGTATGCAACACAAGCATTTGAGAGACATTGTGCATTTTATTATCTTTTTTGGGGAAACGACTCATTGTGGTTTAAACTGCTAACGTAAGTCACCCATTTTCCAAAGTCTAACTTTCTTGGGGCAGGGTAACAGGCAGGGTGATCGGTGATGCAAATGTGTTGAAACATCTGTGGTCTAGCTTATGTCGGGGTGAAATGAAGGCATTTTCTCTGATAAAAATGTTAAGCTGGAATGATAACTTAGCCATTGTGAATTTTAACACTAACATTAAGGACATTTTTTAATATTAGTTTTGGGGTCAAGTAGGGGTCAAATGAGGTCAAATGTGTCATATGTCAGGATTAAACCAAGAAACATAATGTAGAAATCTGTTGAGGACAAATTATGCATTGCAATGTTACTGATCAACTTATGATTTCTACTCAGTATGTTATTTAGTATTTTCCACATTTATTACTATTTTTCTTTTCCTTTTCATTTTGATTTGTGAATTAAAATTAATTGAATGCTTATTTAACTTGTGCTAAAGTGTTTTATATTTAGTCTTTCTTAAAAGAGTGTATTTGTTTTTGTACTGCTAAAATAGCCTGTCTTCTTTTTCCACATCTTAATTAAATCGGTGGTAAGCCAAGGATATTCAACCGTCGTTATGTACATTCACTTGATATAGGAAGGTAAAATGTTTTTATTTAAAAATTTCTTTTAAATAAAAATAATTTTGTTGCTTTTGTTACAATCATTAGTGGAATAATTTATTATCAATCAATACTGCACTTTTATCTTTGATAAGAAACAGAGAAATAGATCAGCTCTTAGATATTTCAGTTACCATTAGTAGTACATGCATTGGATGTATATCAACCCGTTTGAATTGAGGTTAATGAAATTATCTTACTCTTAAGGGAAATACAAATAACTAAATCTATATGTGTTCGATATCATCAGTAGAAGCAGCTTTTCCTTTGCTTTTCAAAACTCTTGAAAGATATGTTGACATTCTATGTTGCGTATACATAAAAATATAACGTGCATGGATATGTCAATCGCAATGAGATGAATCTTGATTATTCTTCGCCGGTTGAAAAATTACATAATACTACCTTAAAGGAGGGTGTAAATGCATAATCTAGGCCTATATCTTAATTTTAAAGAAAACGGAATTAATCCCAATCCTAAATTCTGACGGTCTTTTCTAAATTAATTTAGAAAAAGTATCCTTCACCGTGTTAAAAATAAAACTTTTAGCTTTTCTTTTTAGGATTAGTGTTATTGCATGCCAATCTTTACATAACGCTTGTAATGAAAATTTTGTTTGAGGACCCTGTGTCGCTTGTCAGTGAATCACCTTATAGAAAATATTTCTATAAAGTCTCTTACCATTTTTAAAGAAATAATAATTAAAAGCAAACAAAACCAAAAAAGCAAACATCGAATATATAAACTACTAAGACTGTTAATACTCTATATTCCCAAAGCCAAACTATTTATAGGGTATTTAATTATGAAGCCAATTAGCTAGAGGCGTAGTTTTAATTGAAAACCCCTTTACCACTGTATACGTTTTAAAAATAACTTCGAAAAAGAGGAGTTTTATCATTGAATCTAATACGTTTTCTATTTTAACAACATAGTCAATTCCTAAATTGCATTTGTATTAAATTTTACTCCGTTTTACTGTGAATTCAGCTACTCGGTTACAGCCATGACTACTGGTGCCCAGCTTTTGTAGAGCTCATTTTGAAATTGAACCCGAATTGAATATTGCTTGTATGTTTTCAAAATATAAAATTCCTTTGCCAGAAAACGTGATATCAAACTATTTTCCTGTCATAATACCTGTAAGCTAACTGAACATACAATGGCAATCGTTTTAAGCATCCTCTCAGGGCACACACCTGCAGATGTCCAAAATAATTTAATAATGGCTAAATACTTACTGTCCCGGTGGAGGAGACCTGTTAAATGCATATGCGAGGAAGAAGTGCAAGTACTAAGACCTTGTAGCCAAATGTGCAAACAGAGGCTGGTGTACCTACTACTTTACCAATTCGCCGATGTAGTGCACGTTAGTATCCATTGGTTACTGGTTCAAGCCTTGACTCATGCACCTGTTCCGAATTATGATTTGCCATAGGATTTGTGTTGTGATCAATGTGATCAGTGGCTCGAGCCAAAGTTAGCGTGAGTCAGTTGACCTGGTAACAACGGTCTTATTCTAACGTGCTCTACATCAGCGAATTGAAGTCGAAAGCAGGGAAGCTTCTTCAATACAAGACTGAGCAAATGCCAGGTGCAAGGCCCAATTATAGCATAATTGCCCATTTGAAGATGCGTGGCCGGCCCCATATAAGTCATGGTTCATTATACAATTTTGGCCTTTTAATTAAATTTTCGTGCTACAGACCTGGGGATTACTTATTTCCTTCACTAAAATTAAAACAATATTATCTGAACCGCGAAAAGTAGTGCACATTATTTAGAAAAATGAATAAAATGTCAACTCAATTTATTTCCAGAATATCAGTGACCAATGGATATACACATAACCTCAATATGCTCAAGCGAACAATGGAGCTAATGATATTCAATAATCGGCCCGGGACACTTCACATTCTTATACATCTGGTCTATTGTTATTGTGCATGCAGTTGAATAGATTCCTAATGTTATGTCCTTGCCGCATTGGCGTAAGTTCTTTCCTCGTTCGCGATAAAAGAAATCTTGAGATTCTGCTGTTTGTTCAATTAACTTTGACCATATGATTAATATTTTTTCGAAAAGAACATGTAAAGGGACCAAATTCATGAAAGAAAAGCCCATGGCAAGGACTGACCTAATTTGTGTATAACCTAAATCCGCAAGTTATTGTCTTTAAAACCCTATTTCTATTCAATTTACCAAGAAAGGCAATGGTATTCAGCGACCTACATTTTTAAGTTATGAACAGATACTAGAGCTCAATACGGGGAAGTCATAACACCTGATATAGTTTGAAATCTTTTCAACATTGTGGGCAGTAACAATGGACCTGCATACCCTGTTGAGAAAAGATCTGAAGTGTTTTTAGGTTGATTGCTGAATATCATTAGCTCTATTGTTCGCTTGAGTTTACGTGTACATATTGGTCACTGACATCCTGGAAGTAAATTGAGTTGACATTTTATTCATTTTTCTAAATAATGTGCACTCTTTTAATTCGGGGATACAGCTTTTCCTGGTTTACATATTATTTTTAAAATTTTAGTGAAGGAAGTAAGTGATCCCCAGCGCTGTAGCACGAAAAGATCGTTAAATCGCGAACGTATCATGGTCTAATAGCATCAAAGCTCTTCTCCTTTGACCCTGAGATTTCTGGTTACGAGGATGGTCAGTATGAAACTCATTTGCCTGGTAATTCTTAATTTCATCCAGCTCGACTTTAAATGTTCAAGGTTTCCAGCCTCATGAAATACCGTAATACCGTTTGGATATGATGATACAACGAAGCTGATTCCTGAAGATTAGCATCACATATTTGATTAGTTTGTAGATATCCACATGGAAAGCTCACGATTAGGCCAAAAAAAGTTAAAAGTCTGTCTCACTGACCCACACGCACAAGTTGTGGAGTCGCTTTGCCACATAAACCTACGCGATGAGCCATTTTTTTAGTCGTCAGAAGTGAAGCGGCCAAAAATTTCCTTTAAAAAGCATAGCACTTAGCTTTTTTGCCAAATATCTTTTTGTTTTGTTTTTATTTTTTTCTGCTTATTGATTTCAAAATGAACCAGTTTTATAGACAACTGTTTTAAAGTGTTTTTAACGGAATAAAGTGTATATATAGATTACGCTTTATTCCATAATGAGACTGGAGCGCTCCAGTGAGCGCTCACTGGAGCGCTCCTATAATCATGATAGTCCGTTTTTCGACACAGGCTCCATAAATGATAATCCGTGGACGGGGAAAATTAACTACTTGATTCGAAGGACTGTAGCTCGGCATAGAGCTAACCGACGGGAATAATGTTTACGGCAAATTAAAGCTAATAAAATACGTTTCCCGATGATACCATATATGTTGGGATTTATGTTATTTGAAGATGCAAAATGGTGGGCACAATCAGGGTCCAGTTTTCACTCACTCTGTACAACAGCAAAGAAATCATTGCTTGGTGTAGAGCACATTTTTTTTGGGGGGGGATGTTTTCTTCGTTGCTTAAAGGTTTTATTGACATCTGCTCATGCCGCATTTAATTATGGAACAATTAAATCTTTACGTTTACTTAAGTCACATCACCACCATTATTGCTTTAGTTTTAATCCAGAGTTTAATTACAATTTTCTATTTTTTCTTGCTCTCGCGAGCGAGACTTAATTAGATTTTATCGGATTTTAATAGCACATTGTGCCACGTGGACATATTCTTGTCTCGCAATGTAGTGAATATTAAATAAGGAGGATAAAAATAGCCTGCTAATCATGCCGTAGAATTTCAAGTCACCGGTCGGCATAAATTATGTTCCTTGCTGTTTGCGATAGCACTAAGATCGATCAGTTGAACCAGAAATCACGTTACACCACTCATGAACCGAATGTCAGGAACCTTCAGTATAAATTATACCCAGCGTTTGCTAATTAAGGGAAGGGCAATTATACTAGATGCTAGGGGGAATGGCGGAGTGAGGGGGAAACCAAAAAAAAATTTTTTTAGCAAAAAAAAGGGAATCTGACAATTTCATCAAAAAAAAGAGAGGTGAGCGCGAGCCTGAATTAAAGGACGGAGACATGCTTTTATCAAATGCAATTTCTTTGGCATCAAATAATGTCCATTCCTAACGTACGTAGGAGTCCAAGTACAAGACACGTGACTTGTTAATATCGTATTTCAACGTTTGTTAGACCATTTTTCCCGCTGAATTTGCGTCCAATGGGTACGATGGAGAAAGGAAACCTTAAGCATTTGAAAAAAGCAAAAGTTCAAAATGGCCCACCAAAACACTAAAAACGCATGTGTTAATCACTTAAAGTTGTAATATTGTGCCTGTTGTGACCCATTGCGACTAATTAAAATTGGCTCAAACATGGCTACAGTTCAAACTACCATCCAGCCAAGATCTTTACTGTGTATATCACTATGACCCATTCAGAGTGATGATTCTGACAGATGATCGTAGATGGGCTTCAAAGAGGCTTGCCAATGTCAGTGAGTAATGGTCAGTAATTGCTCCAGTTTTAGGCTACAGATATATTTTTGGTAATTTTTAGTTGGATTGATCATTCCGAAAAATCCAGTAGTAAGCATTGACTTTTTGTCGTTTTATCTATCACGTGTCCAAGATGGAGATAAACATACCACAAACAAAAAAGATAACAGATCTTTGGATTAGTAGTTAGTTTCAATTTAGAATAGTTCATGTGAAATCTACAGACTTCTGAAAAACTTTTTACTAATGTCACAGGTCACATAAGGATATAGCTTAACTTTATGTAATATTGCATCTTTTTAAACGGCAAGTGAAATGTACAAAACTGCCGTATAACATTGTTCCCTTTCAAACACTCATACACCATGTTAGCGGATTTGGCATTTTATTCTTGTTCTTATATAGTAATGTATTATCACACTTATTCCGTAACACGGAGTGTTCCGAAAAATAAACCTGGGACTCATCTGTGTGGCATAGCTCCGTTTATTGGAATAACACTCTGGGCGTTGATGTTAGTCGTTCTCTAATGTGGTTAGGCGTATTTCTTGACATTTAAAAATGAAAATTGACGCCAAAATTTAAAGAGAACAATTCCCTCTTTGCACGTTTCGCCATTTCCAAGCAGAGCCTCGAATTGGCATTGGAATAAAATAAGGGTATTTGACATAACAATGCATTCACTCTTGAAAGGTCATTAATTTTGTGTAGAAAGAATCGGAATCTAATCGACCTGTTGTAAAAATATTCAATTGCTAAAGAGCTAATAGAGGGCGTTGTAGCATATGTGTGACTTAACACACTGGTTCCCTGTTACGTGACCTTGTTTAGCCGGTAAAATCTTGGAAATCAAACCGTTTTAGCCATATCTAATTGAGGTATAGCCTATAATTGTGATTAGTGTAAGTTTGATCCTGTTTCGATTTTCGACCTTTGAGCCCATAACCACAGGTCGCACTTTAACAAAAATATCGCAATTGATTTTTAAATATCTTTGGCCAATGGTCACCTGTTGGTATTGCTACTTTTGTCATTTGACAATTATGTGTATATTTTTATATACCCTATTTTGACCGTCATTTTGAACTTTGCCGCCAAAACGTTGACCAGTCACCTAAAAGTCCTCAACCAAAGGATTGCTATATTTGACCAGATTTAAATTTGACGTTATTTTGACCTCAAGAGTGTCAGGAAATGAAAAAGAGGGAGAATTTAAGGAGGAGGAAAAGAGGGGTGCCAAAAGAAAAGAAGGGAGATACCGCCTATTTTGGTATCAACGACATTGGCGATGTATACGATTTACTAAGCTAGCGAAAGGCCCGTCCTCCACGCTGGTAGGACAAAATACAACATTACAACAACAGTTGCTCGAATCACTTAAAAAGTATAATGTTAACTTCTTGTATTCACTCATTTGTTTTTTTCTTTATCTTTGAATGTTACTGTTTATACACACACCCTGTGCTGACATTTTCTCTTGTAGTTGCCACACCCTTTTGGTAATAACATGAATAATGTGTTTCGGTGCCGAAGAAGGAATCTCTGAATCAACGTGTACTGATAGTTAAAGCATGATGAAATCCAGTCTGCCAGGGATATGCGCTGTCATATGATTTTCTACAGGAAAGAAATATTGAGGAACTCTTTTGTGCTAGAGGTCATTTGGTATCCATTTTGAATTAAAGGTAAGGACGGTTGTATAGATGATAGATCACCATTTTTTTCTAAACACAACAATTTGTATTTCGTATAGAAAGAAATAGAATGATAGCTTTAACGATGGTCGGAAGTTGACGCAATTATTGGGGGATTTTGTGTGGGGACTTAAACCCTAAGTTCACAAAAATCGATTGTGTGTAATCTTGAAAAAAAAAATCTGTTGCAAATGATTCACAATTTAGTTTTGCGAAGAGTTAGGCAAAGCTACAAATATTATTCCATCTACTCTTGTGATTCTGTTTTAACTCGATTTAATGGACGTCTGAATATCATCCACTCGCATGCGAATGCCACCAAAATAGACTGTAGGTTGAAATGAAATGGGAATGATTGTAAGCAAAAAAAAAAAGCTTATCAATGTTGTTCATTTAGTTGGATATCTCCGATTTATAGACAACTGATATTACATATGACATAACATTTAACATCATAACATTTAACATTTGAACTGCACTTTGCACTTTTTAAGGTAAATTTGTCATTTGCTGTGAATATACAATTAAAATAAGTTAGTAGAATTCGGTTGTCTTGTTTTATAATTTCAGTATGTTAGACTTCCTGTGAGTAATATGGTTATCACTAACATTCATGCCCATCATCCTTGCTTCGATCAGAACGTCATTTAATTACGGGAAACAAATCTGGTATGGTTGAATATCATGATTTAATTTGTCTTAATTTTTATTCCCCTTTTCCGAAATTTAGAAAATTATATTTTGCCCCTAATTTATAGGTTTCTGTGTGGGATTCTAATTTTATTGCTAGCTATTGTCTTATGGCCTTGTATGTGTGGTTTACATTTCGTGCAAAAATTCTGTTGGGAAAGTTGTTCCGTAGGTGGGGGTTCTATGCCCCCCTCTGGTCCACAAAACGAAGTAGGAAGACCTTGCCCACTTAAGTGTTATAAGAGTTAAGAATTTGCGGGAATAAGCTTTTCTCAAGGATATCTAGTAACTCATAAACAAAACAGAGAGAGTTTGTATCACAAAACTGCATCTTGAAATAAGCAATATGAGGGTACTTGAAATTTGAGATAATGACGTCACGGTTCATATAGAGTAAATTGCATCAATTTAAAGAATATCCAAAATCTCAATTTCTCTGGATACCAAATCTTGATAAAAATAATTATTATCGGAGAAGTCACCATTGGTGATGAAGTTATTAGCATTTAACAGCCATAATTGCAATTAGAGTTTAATTTGTGTAATAGCAAGGAAAGAGTATAGTAGAACCAAATATTAACAGTCACAATGAAAAAAACTGGTGGGTTTTTGGAACATCCAAAAACATGGAGCAAGGTTTGTACATGGATCAAAGTGCTCTTATTTTGTCAATTTGTATACCGACATGTTTGTCAGGTTATTTTAATAATGCATATTCCCAGAATACCAATCTTTTACCCTTTTTCACAGATAACTGTGAAGCTTCTGAGCAGCACGTTTTTCCAGAGAACCCTATCTGGTTAACAACACCCAATTACCCATACCACTACCCAAACAACCTTGAATGTTATTGGAATCTGGTATCCACCAATGGCCGAAGTTTTGCCATAGCATTCCTTGGGTTTGAAACTCAAGCCGAAATGGATATCTTGACCATTGGAAGTGGTGAGGTTGTGTTTCGTAATTTCTCATCCTTTATCATTTCGGGAGTTGTAGCCGTTATACAGCGGCAATCCATGTGGCTGAAATTTTTTTCTGATATTGCCGTAACTAGACGTGGATTTGAGGTAAAAGTAGAACGCATTTTTGAAACAGGTAGGTTGTGTTTAAATGATCCTTTGCAAATAAAATATTCTACCCTCGTCATTTGAAATCTCAAACAGATTTGCTCATTTATTTCTCTACATGTTCTTGAAATAGATAATTATAGTAAACAGGCAGTGCTGCCTTTATCGACCTTTTGGTTATCTCTTCTATAATAATTTGTATTGTTTATGGTTTGCTTCTATTTGCAATATATATTGGAATTATAGTATTAAATCGGTAACAGCAAATTCGGGTTGAAAATTGAATAATATAAATTCTAAAAATCATCATCCATGAGTCTGATCCACAGATAATCTCTGTAGTTCTTGAATTGTAATTGACCTAATCTACGGCAGAGATAGTATGTTGTGAATTTCGAAAGAGAAAATGCGGCCCAGGTTCCAAATTACAATATGTGTTTGTACAAGATATGTAATGTTTGTTTGTCTGCTTAAATTGCATTTGCAACTCAGTTCCTTGCCAGGAAGAAACACCCATGTGCAATACTGGAAATGCTTGTGTTGGTGAAATGATCTTGTGCAGCAATAGTAGTTATCCTGGATGTTTGAATATAGCTGAGCATTGCGGTAAGTTAGTTAGTTGTATATCTTTTTATTGTGTTTGTAATAGGTTTTGAGTTTCCCATTGATGGTCATCATACTTGTAAAGAATGTTGTGTGGTACTCGGTTATCATACGTTGTTGTTCAATGGGTTTCATGACCCGGAGGGGGGGTTCTCAACTTTTTGGGGTAGATATGTGCCGCCCAGATTAAAAAAATTGAGGCTCCGGAGCTGATTTGAGGCCCAAACAATGGGGTCTCCGGAACTAGGTTTTTCAAACATTTCAGAAAATAAGCTGGGATTTCCTTCGATTTCCAGCTACTTTTTGAGGTGTTTCTAAGAAAATTTGGTAGAATATGGCTTTGGACATAGGGTCTCTGGAACTGAAATGGTCCTAAAATGGGGGTCACTGGAACTGAAAAGGAGCCTGAAAATAAGGGTCTTATAGGCGGCACATACCCATACTTCCTCCCAATGCGAGAACCCCCCCCCCGGTTCATAACACTTTTTGGTCTAAGACTATTCATTAACAACTACAGATATATGCGATGACGTAGATTTCCAGTGTCTTTCTGGCATTGGTTGCGTGAACGAAACAATGGTTGTGACGGTGAAACTCAGTGTGAGGACGGATCCGATGAATGGGCGTGTTGTAAGTGTCTGTATTTCTTTTGCATGTCCACAATGATTTTAATGTTTTATAACACACAAAGCACGTTATAAAATGTTTTCAGTAGAATTAAGCTTCTTACTGAAATATTCAATAATTGCCATTATTCCAATACTGGCGCAGTTAAGGCAAAACATGGGTGACTTTTTATCTTATTAGGATTACTAATGTCTAATACAAATTCATGCATATTCAGATAGTTGTGGCGGAGAGTTGTCTAGTTTTGAAGGCGTTAAACAAATATACTTGACTTCGCCATATTACCCACTACAATACCCAAGTCTTGCGGACTGCACTTGGATCTTCGATGACAACAATCTTGGAACGTATATCTTCACAATATTTTACCTGGATCTAGAATGGCAGGACCCGCTTACAATTGAAGCCGGGAGACATTTCTTTCATAAGTCAGTAATAGCAGAACTTCGGCTTTCGAATTTTCCTGACAGAATTTTAGTTAAGAATATGAACGTGTGGATAAACTTTCGTTCAAACTCAGGAATCCAACATGGAGGATTTTTTATGGCTGTTGAAAAATCGCCAAACCAAGGTGTGTTCTACTTGAAAATATGTACTAATGTAAAGCAAGAATGAATAAATAAGATTAATGCGAACATTTATCACTGTATCTTGAAAAAAGGTTGAAAAGACCTCAAATTATAAAATTATTGGGGAAACTTTTCTTATACAGATGACACAAGTACTCCATGTTCAGAAAATAAATCTACTCATGATTGGCATACGAAAATGCAAATGTCAAATTAAGGTTACCTCGAATTAATCATTAATACAGCACTTTACCTGTGTAGAGTATTTCAATTTGTTTGATATAGGGCTATTATTATCATATTGCAAAGAACATTTTCAATCTTTGCATATTCACACCCTCACTTAGTATGGTACATTGCGAAGATCGCTAGCTCGGACTTTTAGATGACAGATACTTGTGTTTTCTATTATTTATCTAGAATCATCTATATATTGCGAAGGCCTTCAGTTTAGCAATGTATTATCGACATTCGTCGGAGGTGCATTAGATTAAGGGCACAAAGGACCAATACTAAATGGAGCTTTTGCATTAAAAGCCGGTACTGGGACCTTTCAGAAAATATGAAATTTCTTCAATTTGCCGCAACTGATTTAGTCTAGGCCATTGGAAGAATAGAGATATATTTTACACAAATGAATGAATCCCCAAAAGCAAGAGAGGGACATTAATAAGAGGCTAAGACATGAGGTAATTAATGTAGTTTTGCCGTCGTAACTTTATCACAACAAAAGTGTCTATTACGTGAATATCAGAGGCTCGTTCTAGTTATATAAAACCACAAAGGTCATAGAACGGCAGATTGGTTTGGGTATGGGGCATGAAAGTAATAACCATGCACGTGTATCCCTATTTGCACCCCCACATATTAATGAAGCTCATTGCATATTGCTTCCCGTCAGGAGGATGTAAGTGGAACTGGCGTATTTTTGCCATAAAAAGAGTTTCTCAATTTATAAAACTAATTTGAAGGCCGGAATCATAAGAACACACCATTGATTTATAGGCAAGATATTGCGAACCTTCAATAAAAGCGAACACTTTCAATTTATTGAATCGCCTACAATAGCATGGCTTGTTTAGCGATAAGCCCAAGAAAAAAAAGTTTGCCTCAGAAAAGGACCGGCGCGCTTTTTGTTTAAAATTGGTCTTTTAGCGCTTTTTTTTAGCTTTTGCTCACTTGAATTTTTTCTGATACTTTTCAGAAGAAAATGAAAATTGGGCCGCGGAAGGCAGCCAAAATAATTGAAAAAGAGTGTTCAAAACATGCACACCATTTTTTTTTTAAATCCCACATTTCGCACTTCGTATTTTCTTTAGAAACGGGCGCGCATTTCGCATTTGCATTTTTCACATTCTTTGAGGACAAACTTGGTTTATGTTTTTGCCGAAGCCTACATTAAATCAAGTACAAGCGTGTTTTCTACTCTATCAAACTACTAAAATAAAGCAGGCACTGATAACATTGGCACATAGTATACATGATTGGTGGATAAAAGGAAGGATTGCAGGGGCTCGGTTTAATTTCTTTAACATTTTGGCCTAACCTGTTTGACATATGTGGACACATTTATAATAAGCAGCTTAGAGGTTGTGTATATTTTCCCTAGTTGACTGTTTGCCACTAGAGGTTTCCTTTGCAACAACGGTTTTGGGTTTTAGACCCAGCAAAGGTTGTGTAAGGCAAAAGGGGAGTGTTATGACTGGTCTGATGAAATTGACTGCTGGTACGGAGACCTTACACGAATAATATAGGAGGTACCATCTGCTTTAATTTGTAAGAATATTCTGATGATTTTTAGCCAAATGTTTAAATAAAATAATTAAAACTCTCATATGATTAAACGTGCACCCTTGCCGTAATAGAAGTTGGAAATCAAAATTTTTTGGTTATTATTAACAGTTTTCATCAGCAATTCTGAACAAAATTCTGGTTAGTATGCGCATATAAACCCAGAAGTGTGTGTGACAAATTTCGTTTGACAACGGAATCCAATAAGTTCAACAGACGCTTCGCCTACTATGGTTTTTTCAGAAATTAGGAGCGCGATAATAAGAAACACAGTCGCACGGCAGGAATAGTTTCGACCATCGCAAGTGTAATTAACAGTTCCGCACATCATCAGTACGACCCCTATCTACCCCTACGGAATGGAGTTAATGTTGGGTGTAACTTGGTAACTATACATTGTACATTGTCAAAACTATACCTTATTTTACTTGTGATTACATTACAAAGAATATGAGACCATTTCCACTGAAATTGAAGCATTCTTTAAAATTTGACCCCTGTAGAAACTAAATTTAACCTTTGACCTATAATAATGGTTAGTATAAGTTGGAGATGGCACAAACTATACATTTTTTAATCCATGTGATCATACCAACAATTTGGTATGCATTTCAGCAAAATTGGGCTACTTTTCAATTTTGACCCCTGTATAATCTTTAGCGACCCCCTATATCGCTTATAAGCTACTAGTACATGTGGAACTGTATTTTTGTGAAAATATCATATACAATCTTGCAACCAAGGTTTTTCTAAATCAAAATTGTATGAGGATTCCAAAAATCATGGGTGTCATTTTTTAAAATGTGTTCTTGGATGAATTCTAGGGGGGGCAAGGTTTACACTGGTTTATACGGGGGAAAAATATAAAAGGGGGCAAAATGTGTTTTAAAGTATACCATCATGTTCAGTACCTTTCAAGGATTACAGAAAGGTATAGTTTGCCCTACCTGAGTGTTACAGTACAAGAGTTACAAGGTAAAATGGGTTCAAGGTCACACTGGGGGTAAAATTTCAGATTCATCTGTTTGTTCTAAAAATGGTGCCAAATTGTTCGTCTTACTGTACAGAAGCCGAAAATATAAAGGTCGCATTGTCAATGACGTTTTGATAATAATTAAGAGAGCAAATATGGCCGTGGTCCACAGGGTCTATGGGACACCACTAGTTATATCTCTAAAAGTCTCACTTTGAAAGTTGAAACACAGAATCTATATACATTTTCTTATTTAGTGTGACCCAATGAACGATTTAAAACCAATTTCAACAAAATCGGAACATTCTATAAATAATGACCTTGAACTTTCTTGAGCCTATTGTACTAAAACAATAGGTCGTAAATATGGCAAACTATACCTTTTTAGAAACCTTATGAGCAGCCGAACAGACTGGTATAAATTTTAAAACAATTTAAACACTTTTATTGTTTACCCCTGTACAAATTTTGCCCCCTTATAAAACACCCAAAAACACATTTAAAAAATGACACCCATGATTTTCAGATTCTCCATGAAATTCTGTATTGGAAAACATTGGTGTCAAAATTGTATATGAAAAAAACTAAACTAAAACATCCATTACATTTCCCCATGTACTATACCCCTTCAGAATGACCATCATACATTTTTGTGTACGTCATAGTGTTAGGAACCGATGGTATCAGTACCTCTTTGCCCTCCAGGTGATACCAATAAGTTTACCGTTGAGGGTCTGGCTCATCCATTATAGTGGATGAGTTCAAATGGGACAGTCAACTCAATAATGCAAACTTTTTTCTATCATTTCCAAAACAGACATATGTCGGGAATTGTTTTGCTTCATAAGAAAGGTGATACAAACTTGCCATCAAACTTTAGAATGATTGCGCTTTCATCTTGCATTGGTAAAATATTCCACCAAAAATCGCTGATAGGCTTCACGACCATATCATTGATAATAATTTTATCAATACTCGATTCCAAAAAGCCTTTCTTAAAGGTAAAACTGGGTGGCTCGAGCATAACCAAGTACTTCACGAAATCATCAATCATTCTAAAGCAAATAAGAGGACGGTTCACATTACGTGGTTCGACCTGGAAGATGCATTTGGTTCAGTTTCTCATGATCCAATCCACTTTACTCTCGAGAGGAATCATGTTCCACCGATGATTAGACTATACATTCAAAATCTTTATTTGTCTCTCAAAGGCCGTGGCACTACAAAATCATGGATATCAGATCAGTTTAATTTTGAAAAAGGCATCTTTCAGGGTGACCCGTTATCCCCAATCATTTTCATTTTGTGTTTTAATCCAATCATTGAATCTCTTGAAATTGATATTCAATACGGTTTTGATTTAGCGACGTCATGGTGTTTTCAAGTGCTATCATTGTTTTTGACTTGTGAGTTAACATTTTGGTTGCCATTCTTCATTTACAACAGTGTTTCTTTTCTATTTCCGACATGTCAGATTACTGCGGAGATGAAACGATTACAGTCCAACAAAATGAAGCGGTTGACTTCACTTCTCCATTTTACCCTTTGTATTATCCGGACAATGTGAATTGTTTTTGGATAATTAGTAGTTCAGAAATCGAAGGGTTTATTGTAATATATTTTTTGACGTTGGAGCTCTATACAAGGAGAGACTTTCTGTCAATTGGCGTTGGAAAAGAAATTAATGACCGAAGTAAAATTTTATATTTAAGCGGCAATAAAGCACCGCGTTCTGCAACTGTTAGTGGTACGGATTTGTGGTTGAATCTTAACACACGTATCGCTGGTCACCAATTCGCTGGTTTTAAATTGCAGCTAAAATGGCATGATGTCTTTGGTGAGTATGTACGCGTTAAAATGTTCTGTTAATTAATGTTTTGGGCCGAAATTGTCATAAATAATATAGAGTAGAAATGCTTTAGACACGTCTTTAATATAATTTATTGTTTTATAATAAACTATTTTTTGTAATTCAAGACCAGGTTACTTCTTACAAAATGTAATCTACAGTTTATGAATCGTCAGCGTATAACCTTAGACAATGTAAAATAAAGAAATACGACACGATCAGTTCATACATTCGTGTTTGACTAACAAGGAATACAATTATCGAAAACAAAAGTCTGACACGGGCTATGGCACATTACACAGTGTCGTTTGGTCAAGTTCCCATCTCATTCAACTTACAACCACAGTGAATTGCTTAAATGTTATCTTATTTCTGGATTGATAAAAACGAGTGGCAATAAAATTGGTGCGCGGGATATTTTGACCTGGTTTACATGTGATTTTTGTCAGCACATACTGTAACACCTAATTAGTAACAGCTATTCTAGGGGTCGGGATATTGCGTTAGGCGCAAAACACCATTTTCTTTTTGTTCCCTGGAACAGTGTCATCAACATAGGCAGAGCAAAATTATCCATCTGCTATATTGGAGTCGTTTTTATCGCTCTTTTTAAAATTGTTATGATTGGCTGTTTATATTAAGCGTTGTTAATCTAAACGTTTGACGAACTGTGAATCATTACGTATATGTTTATGGTTCTAAATTGTTATGTTTTTTCACATTTTTTAGTTCCCTGTGAACCGCACGAATTCATTTGTGATATTGGATACGTCTGCTTAGACCAATCATTAGTGTGTGACGGCTTGTTTCAATGTCTTAATGGTTCCGATGAGGACAACTGTAGTATGTATAGGAGCAACAGAACTGTTGTCATGTAGTCGTAAAGAAGTAATTTCTACAAAACATACCCACAAATTACGTTTATTAAAAAAAAAAACAATAACTGATAAGTCTCTTAAAAACATCTTTAGCTTGTTATTAAACCATAATCATTATCAGTTCGAATTTGATGCAATACCAATATAACTTTTACTGTTACCGTGTTATATGCTTTGTGTCAGATTTGTGTGGTTCCGAACAACTGCAAGTGAGAATGGATGATATTTACAACATAACCTCTCCGTTATATCCAAAACAATACCCACTCCATAAAGGCTGTCTATGGCGAGTAACCAGGTCGGGCAACAAGGGCAGCTTCAGGATAAAATTTATCGATGTAGATACAAAGCACTTTTATGATAAAATTATCACAGCACCAGCAGATGCAACTTTTATGTTTGATTTTGACTGGAGACCAGAAAAATTCATAGAGTACAGTGGCTCACAGCCACTCAGATCACTTGTTGTTACTCACCAGGAATTTCAGATTGCATGGAACCCTTCAATGTGGGGTCGAGCACAAGACAAGAGAGGAATTCTGTTAGAACTGTCTTTGGAGACTTCTGATGGTACGTTTTTAACCCTCTAGGGGTGAAAATTGTTTTCTTTTGACATTTGCCAGTCGGGCAGAGAACGGTAAAATGTCGCTTATCTAACCGAAATTTTACTGGAGAGACATTTGACAAAATCAACACTCCCAAGGCCACATTTTCACAAATCGAGTTCATTATGTTTTGCTATAGCCTTTTTTGCTAACACACGATATCTTGGTGTGCCTTTGCGAATGTGTGGCAATGACATCCAAATCAAAAATGGCGTCCAAATACCCGCCGTGTTGATATGCAGACAATATTTTATACCTCTTGTCATTTCATCGTGATTGGTGTCATTCTGAAGATTATCAATTATATTCATGATGATATCAAATTTGTAAAAAAAAAAATCAATTTTGCGCATTTACAATTTCCCAAACATACCAATAAGGGTTTGAACTTCTCTGACGTTTATAGAAATGGTATAAGAATTCAAATGGTAATTATGCTGTTTTAAAATTCAGTTACGTCTTTCCTAATACAAAAAACTGTTTTGCGCTGTGAACAGTATTTATCCTAGTCGTTTAAGTGTAGTTTTTTCTCATATTATCTATTGATAATATAAATTCGTGTCATTGTGCGTGAAAGTTAACGCCGGTCATTCAAATTGTTAAATATATGATGTTAATAATAGAGCTCTTTCGTGCTATTATTCGTGGCGTTTTGAATTTGAGATATTCATTCAGACTTCGAAGTTGTTAATTAACTAATTATTTTTTGCTCGAAGTGTATGGTGGATAAGAACCTCGCCGCAGTGCTCTCGGACCGTGTACTTTTTAACAATGTGATGTTAGCTTTATTTCTAATTGATGTCATTAATATGTTCTTATGTACCCTCTAATACAAGTGGTATTGGATTACAACCACTAATATCTTTTTAAAATGGTACCAAAATAACTTAAATGTAAATATAAATAGGAAGAAAGAATTGCCTCCATTGCCTTAAAAACTTAACAGCAAAAGTGTTTAATTGGCTTTTTTCAAGAACTTTGCATAAATTTCTCAACCTCGCCAGCTAATGATGACACTCATGTTGTTTTGCTATGCAGATTATAATATGTGGTTAATTTTAAATATCATAAAAACGTGGCTTTTTACTTCAGACAATTGTGAAGACGACGATTTTGTTTGCCCTATGAATCTCGGTCTGATGTGTCTTTACGCATATCAGAAGTGTGATGGCCGTACAACATGTCCTGATGGAAGCGACGAACAAGATTGTGGTAAGTTAGAAAAGGTTGGAAAAAACATGCTCATCGCCTATACCCCTTGCTGCAGAAGCACTAAAACAAGTATGCGTGGTATTAATGATATTTAATAATAATATTAATATTTAATTCTTATAACGCGCGACAAATCCACCGAAGTGCTCAGGGCGCCGCCGTGGAGCGCCTAAGGCTGCTCCAACACAGCAATGACAACACATTTCGTATGGAACACGTCCTCTATTTTTTCCCTCTAGTATGAACGTGTTCTGGAAGAGATCTTGTCATCACTATTTCTGTACGCATGTATGTACTTATGTACCTGTGCACTTACAAGAGATACATTCTGGGGATATTTTTAAGTATAAAGAGACATTCTGAGAGTATTTTTACATTGTGGGAGTATTTTTCTTACATTGTGGGCGTATTTTTTCTTACATTGTGGGAGTATTTTTCTTACATTGTGGGAGTATTTTTCTTACATTGTGGGAGTATTTTTCTTACATTGTGGGAGTATTTTTTACTTGAGTTACTACGTTACTTTTTGTCCTATAACGGAATAAACCGTAATCTAGTATTGAGGTTTATTCCGTAAAAGTAGAAAAGAGGATTTTTCTTAGTTTAGGAACATTATATAGCCGGCGGCGCAATCTTCTTGGCTAAGAAAATGAATAGTTTAGTAAAAAAATGAAAAAAGTGTCTTTTTAAGTAAAAATTTCTAAAAATGTCTTAAAAAGTGTCTTTTTAAGAGATGGAGATTAATTTTCAAAACTATATAGTTATGAAAATCGTACCTATATAGTTTTGAAATAGTGTTTTTCTTTAAAAATGTCTAAAAAAGTGACTTTTTAAGAGATTTTTAAGTAATACTCCCACAATATAGCTCTTGTAAGCTTGTGTGTTCTGCCAATTGCTCATTTGAAGAGGATAGGTCCAGTTCTAATCAAAGTTTGACTAAAGGTGCTCTGTTAAAAATATTCGTAATTTTACGTTAAAGAATCGTAATTTTACCGGACTTTTCTCTTAAAGTCAACCCTGGTTATTCAACAATCTTCACGCTTTGTTACTGATATCTAGCACAAAATTAGGATTTGGAAACAGAAATTCTGTTATAACCGTTAGCGTATTTCTCGAAATATTATTTGCTTTTTTAACTTACGGTTTTTAATGTAAGGATATGAACTATGAATTTCGTTTTACCTTCTAAAATGCGTTAAATTACGTCGTAACGCCATTAAAAACCACGACCAAAATGTAATCTAACCTAACATTAATATTGGTCAGTTTTGTGTTTTAAACATTTACCTTCCAAGTGTGAGAGATTATTATTATTAGAATATGAAATAGAGTTTTATAGATATTATTTTATCAAACAATTAGCGGTTCCATTGCATTGAGAGAAAAAACAATGTAAGTGTGATGCAAATGCATTGAATTTTGCCAATGCACGAGAAATTAAAAATATGTAGACATTAACCTAACGTAAACATTTTTATTAAAAAAAATCCGAACACGTCATAAAATCAAAAGCAGTAACCTTTCTACATTGAGCACACCCACCCATAAGATAATCCAACGTCGCATAAACGTTCTAAGCGCACCGCGTATACGTACGCTCATTAAAATACGTACCGCGCAATGACAAATATCAATGCATGATTTTTGTTCAATCATATTTCTCATAATAAACGTCTATGAAAACTTTTTTACAGGTTTATGTGGTGCGAAAACAATCTACCTGGACAATGAAGGAACTCCAACAAACTTTACATCTCCTTTATTTCCATCTAAATACCCTGCAAACCTTGAATGCCAGTGGATGATAATTGCAGGTGAAGAAATGTTTATTGTGATTCATGTCAAGGCATTTAACACACAGAAACCACGTGATTTTCTTATGTTAGGAAAAGGAGAGGAATTTGAGCAAAACTCAATTGTGAAATTAAGTGGTGGAACTAAAATTAGCACTATAATATCGTCTGAACCTACTCTCTGGATTATTATGAGGACTGATAAAACCAAAAATGAGAAAGGATTCCGATTTGAATTAGAACCGATACCGTCAGGAGGCCACTTAGGTAAGTATGTTATGCTTTCTACTTGATAGAAGAGTCTGACTCACTTGTACACACTCACCGCCAAGTTTCATGGGAATCCAACTTTAGGTTTGATGGTAGAAACGATAATTCGTATTGAAACGTCTTGTTCACAACTGTGCCAATATTGATGGTTAACCATTAAAATGGCAGTGTTTTGTCTCTATTTTCGAAAAGAACTGATTTAAACACTGAGATTTGAAGACAACTGATATCAAAATTGTCACTGCTTTGTTCCCGGAGCAGTGCACGTGGCGGATTAAAGCTAGATTACACACGGACGACTGCGGAACGATAATTTTCTTGCTTCCACAGCATACACTTTGTAAATCATTTCAAAGTTTATATCTGCTCTAGATTGACCAATTTAGCACAGACATTAAGATTTTGTACACAATGGTGTAATTGTTTCTTTCCAGCACATAAAGGTCTATTTTTTCCTATTATAAAATTAATTTGTTTCATGCATAAGACCATAAATAATCAGAAAATATTCTTGGCCGCAGGGTGTGTTATTTTAATAAAAATACACTCCCGTTGGTGGCTAATGGGGGTTCCTAGTGACCCAAGCTAAATATTTTATCATTAACGGACAACTCATTTTAGGATTTTTTATGGAAAAAGGCCAATCGACGAGTTAGACAATTACAAGATTTTTTTTTCGCGATTGAGAAGTCGGCGAAAACAATTATTGGGTACCATGGACCAATAGTCATTTCAGTGTTAACATATTCAATATGCATAAAATCCTTCATTGCGAATTTCCATGTCACATGATTACCATTTGCTATTTTTATTATAATTTGCCACCGAGTTTATTTTTATTGCATTTGTTATTATAATGCTTTTGTTTCAAGATGTTTGCAAGTCAGAAGACTTCCGCTGTGGATCAGGAATCTGTGTAACAGTAGATGCTAAATGTAATGGGTTTACTGATTGTCCTAAAGGAGAAGACGAAAAGGACTGTGGTTTGTACTTGAAAATTACCCCCCACCCCCAAAAAAACCTCAAATGCTGCAAATTTTACTATATACCTAGCAGCCAGAAACATAACTTATATTTCATTACTATTTCTGAAGCGAAATAATTTATAATCAGATACTTTTTTCGTGTAACTTTATGCACATTGTCGAAGGTGTGGTTTCATTTGGAAGTGATGCGTTGATTCCAAACTTGAAAGCCGAAGATCATTGGATACAATTGTTCCATTATTGCAGATAAAAGCTTCAAAGTTTGGTATATTTAATTTAAATAAATTTAATATTTCATGATTTCCCCTTGTGTTTGACCTATATGCAGAAGGTAAAATAATGTTCTCGATTTAGTGGACTTGCGTGCCTATGGCTTTGCCTGGATGACACATTTTGGTGCTTTTGCCACTAAATTCGTATAATTCAATCCAACCGACACAAATTTCACTTGAAGAGACAGCGCTCTCTACGCGTCAATACTCCATGTTTAATGTATAGATGAGGTGACATGAATGTTTACAAACACAAGTTAGCACCTGGTCTACTGACATGTTAGAGGTCCGAAGAATATGCCCATACAGTTACAGCATTCAATAGCCTTATCACGGCTGATTGAGCTCGAATTTTAAAAGCACAAGCCCTGCAGGTGCTCACGCATACTGCCGGGCAGTGCTTTGTTCGTTGCCCGGCGTTAACGTCACATGAGCTGTGACATTTTTACTCAACATGAGTAAAATAATTTCACAGTGTATCGATTTGGTTTACATAAAAAATTGAATCTTATGAATGATATTTCGTCATCAAACTCAATAGCTGGAGAGGTCATGCAAAATTTTGACCTCGATCAACGCGAGATAAAAGTTGTATTGATATTCCTGGGTAAACCATTAGTACCAAAGAGGTTCTATATAGATAGAGAGGCAAACAGTTACGTAATCTTTAGAAATACACCGTCTCGCATGTTTTGCCGACCATAAAGAAAACCTAGAGTACCAACAATAGAAAGCAATGGCTGCCTCCGCTTCTTCCACATACTGTGGGTGCCGCTTTGCATATACACTAATCGGTAGTGATACAAGTTAATGTATGTGTTAGAGGTGGCCAGGTGTAATAATAGTGTACCTGGATCATTGTGCGCAGATACTCTTTTTTCTCATAATGCAATGCGCGCTTAGGTGAAAAGATGTATTCATTGAGGCGGTTTATTTAAATCAAGACGACTGACGTGTCATTTCATTCGGTGTGTGGCCATGGGTAGGACAATATTTAACCACCCAATAGCACCCAACATCCAACAACTGATATTTTGGCGGATTGTTTGTATCGAATTGACATTATGTGTGTATACAAGCACCCAAACTGATAATTATTCCGTGCAATATTCAAAATGTCAGCGCCCAGCACGGACGACTGGTTTTGAATGCGTTTCACCCCCTTGATTAGTACCACCTCTGGGAATTAATGTAATCGTCGAAGAGGTTTAATGAATTGACATGAATAAAAATCCTTAATTTGTCTACAGCTCTTTTATTTACATCACATTCTAAATGTGCACAATATGCTAGTATTTCAATTTTAGAATTATTGTACATGTCTAGCTAATTCTCAAATAAACGTTATGTAAACGTAAACCGAATACTTTACAAATATAAATCAGTACATTAAAATATCGCTTTTAATTTAAAAAAAATCATAATAATACAAAGAGTATTGGCTGGTTAAATCATGTGGATAAATCGCCTTTTATGTTTTTACTGTAAGCTTACGTTTTTTGTCCTGGATCATACCTGTGCGACACCATTTCTGACGTGGCTATATCCAAGTGTGTGACAATGGATGAAGTTTGTGATGGTGTAATTGCATGTCCCGGAGGTGACGACGAAAAAGAATGTGGTAAGATAATCCAACCTGTAAAAGTATAAATTACACAAAACATACAACTCTCTCTTTAGCAAACGAAACCGTAATTGCAGTACACGAGGATGGGTATAATGCGTGGTCTTTTACGTAGTTTTTGTGGCAGTGATGTAAAAAGAATTTGAGTGTAAATTCAAGAGACTTAAGAGGTTAACCCGTGAGAGTTGGCCAAAAACATGGTATGCAAGAGTGTGAGATGATGACATTGTAAACATGAAAACTAAGAGATATCGATAAGTGATCAAGTCACGCTTTCTACTCATCAACACTTCGTGTTTGACGTATATCGATATGATCTACATCAAAGAACAAATTAAATCTAATGAATGACATTCGATCATCGAACTCAATTATCAGGTGAGTTCATTCAAAAATTTTAGCCTCGATCAACGCCAGGTAAAATTGATTTTCCTGGATAAAGCATATAACTTTTGGGAATGAATCATTGTGGAAAATGAAGTGACGTGAATAAAAAATGTATAGTAATCGACCTTAATTTATCTACAACTCATTACATCACGTTCTAAATGTGCATGATATACTATTGTTTCAATAATGAAATTATTATGCATGTCTGGTATTCCTCAAATAAACTTTATGTAAACGTATACTGAATGCTTTACAAATATAAATCAGTCATATTTTAGAGTCATAATTAACACAAATAGTATTGGCTAGTTAAGTCATGTGGACAAATCTCTTCTTTACGTTTGTACTTTAAAGTCCACATTTACTGTCCTGGCTCATACCTGTGCGACTTCGTTCCTGGTATGAATATATCCAAGTGTGTGACAATGGATGAAGTTTGCGATGGCGTGAATGGATGTCCCGGAGGTGACGACGAAACAGAATGTGGTAAAATTATCCGAACTGCAAAAGAACTCATATAAAATTATACCAAAAGCATATTGCAGTACAAGAGGGGGGGGGGGGGGTATGGCAGTGATGTAACTAGAATTTGAATCTAAATTAAAGATTCTTAAACTAAGTATTGGCAACAGATATAAATAAAGCCATTATTAGTCATTTTCTTTAGATTGGTAACAGACAACACCCTCATCTCAATTTATGTCAAAGTAGAGAGTTATTGTATTGGAAATTGTTGTAATAAAGTTACTTGCACGTGGTAAAACTGAGAACAACGCACATTTAAATAGAGCGATTTTTGTTAAAAATGTCGGCATTCCGACATTTATGCCGTCATGTAATAGACGGAAAATAACAGTTTATGGTAACTTGACCGACTGACTGCGGCTGAGCTGCCAAGTATTGAAATATATACATGGCGGACTGGCGTGGGCGATTCGGCGTTTCCAGCTGGGCTGCTTTCGTTCAGAGCCGCTTTGTGACGAAGAAATAAGCTAAACACGAGAGAGAAATATAAAAGGGAAAACATCTGACAAGAACTATAGTGTTCTAACAGTATAGGTTTGGACTTCATTCAGGTTATTGCTGTTGCGTCTTCCTGTTAGACCCCTTACAATTATTTATTAGTTTCTCGTAGCAGTGGCCTCCGAAAAGTGAGGAGTTACGGAGGTTTTTATTTTTTACTAAATGACGCTTAAATATGACCGTTTTCATTGAAAATAGATATTACCAATAACTAGCGTCCCACTGATCGGCCAGAGTCTGAGCTAACTCCCGTAGAGTTTGAGAAAGATTGTCCCTGTCATTGATAGCTCGGCAAGGCATCCCAGGCAGGCTCGATAGGGTTTATATCAGGGGAGCAAGCAGGACATGGTATCTGCTCCACCTCCTCTGCCTCAAGAAATTGTCTTACTACAGCGGCCCTGGCGTCGTATTGCAGCCGAGAATTGTTTGCATGATCCCTTCTTGATTGCATGTGGCAGGCAGAGGTTTTCCAGAATGTCCAACTACACGACGGTGTTCACGTTTCCATCTGACACCGCCAGTGACGTTTTTCCTCCGTAAGGAATACCGGCCATACCATCACTGAGCCAACTTTATGAGAAACAGGGTATATCATAAAATGGCCATAGGTGTTAATTGCATTCAGAAAAACGGTTGTAAATTGCTCGCAGACAATTTAGCAGCTTTTTATACAAATACAGTAATATGTTTGTATTTTCGGGACTTAACTGATACACTCCCGCGCAACATGCTCAGGTGGAGTAGTAAATCAGTTTCCAGGCTGTGCCACAGACTAATATACATACAAATCGCATCCATCCATCGCCATCTATCTCCCTCATCAAGATACCTAACGTTGATGTAGAATGTAGTGGTCATGCACCAACACTTTCGGTCTTTGTGGCGTTTCACTTCCTCTGACCACGATATTTTGACTCTTATCTTGAATATTTTCTAAAAGGATAACGCGCATTGATATTTGTGTTGCAGATAGGAAGAAATGCCCTCATGACTACTGTGTGTGTCAATATATAGGGAACATTCTCCATGTATCTTGTCTTTATGGATGGCATATTGACATTATATCAACCATGCCAAGAACATCAAACAAAGTGTAGTCAATACAGTATATTACAACCATACAAAGTTTCCATCAATCTCTGGAAACAAAATCGAAATATTTTTTTTATTTTTTTTATTCTTCCTCCTTTTTTTAATTACAAAATTACCGGTAGACGTAGTAGTACTTATGCCTCAAATCCGGGAATTTTCAAACCTTGCTTCGTTTAAAACTCTTTGATAGCGGACTCAAAAAGAACACGCTTTTTCAAAGCACACACTTGAAGGCTGTTCAGGGTCAATCAAGCACACTGGCGGACGGGGGGACCGGTTGGGGAGGTCACTAGCGTCATCCAGAGGTCATTCGACCTCCTAAATGACCCCAAGTTGAACTCATTTTAGATGCGCGGCATGAAAAGAGCGTTGCACAGTGATAGATGTTGGTAATCAGTAGTCCTCCGTGGGCACCCGACACGTTTCGCAAATTCCACTCTAAAAATCCCTTATTTTTGGTCTGTTGTGGCAAAATATGAAAATATAAAACCCTCCAAAATGGACCACTCTGGTTTCAAAAATAACCAAAGTTTTGCCCCCCCTCGAAAAATCCAGTTTAATAGTAAATTTAAAATTGCTATAATATAAAATGGTAATTTGCAAGTAAGCCAAATTTCTCTTTTTTTTAAAGTAGCATTTTTTTCTATAATATTTGAAAATAATAATGCACTCTGATGAGGACTTTTGGAAATTATGGCAATAAGTGCTACCCTACATCTATACCTTTACCAATTGTCCCTGTTAATTAATTTTTTGGCAAGTAATATAAACTTTTTAAGACTCACCTGTGGTTACTGGTTGTTTTTATAGGCACTGGCGTTACCAGAACTAAGAAGCCGTTAACATCCAGTATGATTCCATTCATACATTTCCATTCACCCCTTGTTTAAAGGTATTAGCAGCGGATTTGCTAAGCCAAAACATCGAAAAAATCATCAACTTCATATTTTGTATTTTTGTTACTGGCATGGAGATGCGAACATACCTGCAAGTGGTTTGGCTTGAATCCGTGTATTACCGAGCATGGCAGTACTTTTTTATATCTTTAATCTGATTGCTCTAATTTCTATACGTGCGTTATCAAAATTCCGACTTAGATCAAAAAGCTTTTCCCGGTGAATAGCACAACTTTTCTTCAGCGTGATATTTGTACACCATGATCAATGTAGTATTGAACGCAAAACCACACATTATTGATCTTTTGTTTATTCCGTACTGGTTTAAACCGCAATCAGCTGTTTAGTGTATATTTTGAGGCGGCCCGTCGCTTGCTATTTGTCTATTTGCGGGAGACGGTATGACAAATTTCCTTCCTGAAACTACTTACTTACTTCATTTTTTTTTTTTTCACTATTTGTGTTTGTTTCTCCATTAAAGCAGTTTTTATGGAATTGTATACCATTATTCCCTGATTATTAAGTCAAAAATGCATTTCCATTTTCCTCCACATTTTTTGCGATTCTCTCCAATCATTATCGCTGCTAATCCCTTTAAGTAAATGTTCACACAGATTACACGATACGGGGGTTAAAACATTTCCGTGGGCAAGTTGTTCAAGTAATTATATTATCCTAAAATAGAACGTACAGGCAAACATTGCACTGAACAAAACGCAAAATCCTAGCCCAAGAATACCGACTATTTTAGTGCAACTGGTTTGTAAATTGTTAGAGTAAAACTCAAAACAATGAAAAACAACAGTCAGGGGAGATATTTAGAGTTGGAGGTATCTTATTCAAATTTTAACTCTTCAACGATCGTTGATAAACTTGGAATGAGGTTATTGAGGTAGAGTTGCGTAATAGCCTATGTTTCCAAAGCAAGTGGACCGTATCAGGTTAAATTTTGATATCATCGACAAAAATAGTTAACAATTTAGAATTTGTTATAAAACGTGAACACTTCTCAGTAATTTTGAAGTGGTAGCACCAACTACAAGGATTGTATTTTAGACACTGTAGTATAAACAAAATATTTCAGTATATTTCAAGTGTTTCATTTTGCACTATCCCTTATTCCAAAAATAAAAAAAAGGTTGTGGAGGAAAAATAATTATGTGGCTATTGTGTTCAAGAAAAAATGTATATCCCTAACGTCCCTTAATGTCATCTGTTGCCACTTTTCAAAAATTGACCAGAAACCATCTAACGGACCCTGCCTTGTTTTTAGGGGAAACTGCCACTAGATATAACAAGAAAAAATAACGCTACCTGCCTTTTTGCGGTGATTGTCAGGTTGGTAGTCATTTTCTGACGTTAGGGATTATAGGCCTACGTATAAAAGTATTACTGAAATAAATTTTAACACCTGCGGTTCAATATCATAACACTTGACGTTTTGATAATTCTTGTGCCTGATTTTTGTTTTTTTGCTGTAACTTTCAGGTCACTCGTTCGTAATAATATCCGAACACTAGTCATAGGCCTTTTCGACGGGCTTTCTCGTTTAACTTTGCTGTGAGTTTTATATCAAATGGTTCTCTATGTTGTTAGCAAGTAATATTTTCTAATACAGGCTGCGGTGTATAATATGATACAGATTTAAACGTAAATTTAAAATATGGTTCTTAAGAGATCTTACACGTATGTCAACAAAGGAGAAAGCTTACCACATGGCTAATAGTGATTGTGATATTTACCGTACTTTAAATAATCAGTTCAACTATGCAAAAAAATGCTTGTAATTCCCACTTGGAAGCCAAATTGGCAAAACTGGAAATTATAAAGAGTTTCTGGTGTTTTGTTATCTATGCCACTCAAACCTGGCGGATACGACATGTTAACGATGATATTCCAAGGGCGCATTGCAGACAGGATTCCATTTATACTTAACGTGCAATATTAGTCCACCCAATCTATGAACAATACTAGGTACACCTGGACAAAATTGCTACAGAAGGTGTTTTTGCTGCAACTAGTAGTAAAAGCTCTCCCAAATACCATATCAAAAAGGTAGAAAACGGGAAGCCTGGCAAGACATGGTAATTTGCATTTATATTACGTGGACGTATTTTCCCATATTTCGATATATGTGTGTAGATCATAAATGCATGCTTAGGGAAAATTTCAAATTTCTGTTAGTATTTGAACATGTTTTGCATGCCTATGCCTGCAAAATGTGTAGCACTTGCAATTGATATATTAAAAGTGGAAAATTATGGTTATTATTCAAGATGGCCGCATTTTCCCGCCAAAATTAATTTTGCATTCTAAATGATTTGTCAGAACTAGCAATCCCGATTGGGGAGATCTTATGTAGCAAATTATTATTAGCTAGTATTAACACTTAGTGGACCAAGCTAAAAAAACTTCGTTAGTGCCTAAGGGGGGGGGGGTTCCTAGGGACCAACCCAGTAACCACTTTCCCGTGGGAAGTTTGATCATGACACTAACACAATAAAATGGGGGTCACTAAGAAACCCCTACCCACAATAAAAATGAAAATCCGACCTTTGACCTATGAACTATGGCAAATTGAAATTGTCACTCTACTCTTTGAAAAAGAGTGGGTCGCATTTTTCCATCCTCAGCAACTCCAATAATAAGGTTTTGAACCAAAATAAATTCATTATAATCTACTCTAGATAACCATTAAAATAATCATGCAAAATATAGGCCAAATTTATACCATCTTGTATTGTTCAGAAACTTCAATCGCCTTATTTTTTCCCATAGACTTACACAGTTAAGAGCACGGCTTGACAAAACATTAAAATTGATCTATCAGCATATAAAGGGATTTTAGTTAAGTATTCATTAAATTATTATTAATTACCCTCCTAAGGTATTTATCAAAGCAAATAAATCCCAAGATTTAATTACTTTGAAAAAAAAAAATTTTTTAATTAGTAACATATCTTGATTTTTTTCACTTCCGTTAGTGCCCAAGGGGTGGGGGGGTTCAGGGACCCAACCAATTATTCCTACTGAAGCCGTGGCGGATTAATTTGTTTTTTTGTATCAGGAGAAGCGTATTCACTTAACTCATACAATTATAAGCAAAAAAAACTCCTTGAAAAATTTTGTTGGCAAAAAATAAAAAAAATAAAAAAAATCAAATGGTTGGGGTATATGGGAACCCCCCCCCCCTTGGGCTTTTAAAGTGTTAAAAGGTCCCAGGAAATGAGATGATAAACCCTACTCTCAAAATCGTTTGGGAGATTACCCCATTCCAATAAACAAGGCTAGAAAAAAACTACACTACCAGTGCATCATTAGTGAAACAGTGATTTCAGTCAGTGTCAGAATAGATTCACACCAGTCCCACCTGGAATTTTCTTACTATCTGAAAAATCAATGATACCACAACATGCCTCACCAACCCAAATATTGAATCGTCCTGGTCCCCTCCTTGTAGACATGAAACAAACGCCAAATCGATTCTATATGATTTCTGGGACCTTAATTCAACTCATTGGGTCAATGAGATAACAAAAAAATCTAGCTAGTGCGAGGGCACTATCCTATCTGAAGTGATTGGTTATATGTGCCTTAGCCAGTGAAAGTAGGGTCCATCCAGATAACATGTACCAAACAATATATCACTTTTGTCAAACACAAGCCAATAAAAATGGGGTCATCCAGTTTGAAACTTTAAGGGTGCCACTGAGGTAACAAATAGGAAGTGCCTCTCTTACAGAATTCAAATTGCTCCCATTAAATTATAAAATTTCTCTTTCTTGCTCTGCCAGTGAATTATAATTTTGGTTCAAAATGTGCGCGCATACTTACAAATTTGTGTAAAAAAGTGGATCGCAGGAAAGAAGAAATGAGGGTCATTGAGTATGTGAGAATTTAAAAAAAGACCTTCATTGGGTAATGAGCCCGTGTAATAGATAGGGCAGCAGCACAAAAAAGGGTCATTTGGTACAAGCCAGTTGAAAAAAGGTCTATCCCGAGGCACTTCCTGCGTATCCTTTAGTGGAAGCCCGCCCCCCCCGCCCCCATTGTCTCTCATTTTTTACCGTGAACTATCCACGCCACCACAGTTCCATTCCATAATCGTACATCCCTGGCGCTTACAAAGCTACACATTACCTGAACCACGCTGTTCACTTCAACCAACGGAGACAACAGAAATGGTATTTATATGAAGGACTTAATGGAATTTAACCTTATTGCCACTAAAAAATCAAGATCTCCAAAATCAAGCAGTAGCCTTTGGACACACCTCCGCCCAAATGGAGAACTTTTCTAGCTGGACTACTTCTGGTCAGAAAGAGTGGAGTACCATACCCTACAAAAACGTTTGAGTTGTTAAGTCTCTATAATGTGTCCTCTGGAGGGGGCCAATCAGTCGTCCTCCCAGAGATCCCATAACACTCGACTGTAGGAAGGTATAGCGGGAAATACAAATGCTTTGTGAGCTTACTGTAGCAGCACCATAACAAGTTCAACACTCTTGTTGACAAGCTTTAAGACAAAAAACGCCATCACAGTATATGATATCCTCACAACAGCCAACCAAAGAAATTAATGCCACCGGAGATGTGTCTAGAAGAGAGAAGACAACTAGACTTTCCTCAATGACCCAAAGTCAAAAAGCTAGAGAAGAGAACTAAAGAAACACCATCAAAATCCTTAGAAGTTCAAGCACTATGCTGCTAAGGCTGCACTGGAGGATGCTTATACCTTAAGGAAACATGTTAAGGCCAGTGCTGAGCGGTTGACCCCTACATCTTGTAAAATAACCTTGAGGTAGATGACTGGACAAGAAGGCTACCCCACCTATAAGATCAAGGGAATCAGCTGTGAGGAGTTGCTTAACAACACTTAGCTCTCTACTTGGCAAAACGGTTAAGAATAACACCAACCTTGATGAAACTTTCTTCAATCACAAGATAGCAGCCACCCTTCCCAGACAGACTGGACCTTCCTTTCAATACAGAGGAGTTTCAGAACTACCTGAAGAATTAAACAACACCCAGATACCTGTCCCATCATTTGATTTGTCGGGATTAAAATGTTGGGTATAAAACACGGCAGCCATCTTGAAAATTATCATCTCACTTCAACTTTACTGATCATTACACACATTTTGCAAGCATAACTATAAACAGTTAGAAATTGAAATAAGAGTTAATAGGGTAAAAAATAAACATTTCAATAAAATAAGCGTTAAGATGTGGAATAATACATGAATATAGGCAAAAAATGGCATATAGGTTTTTTGCAATTTAGCAGCATGTCTTGCCATGCTTCCTTTTTCTACCTTTTTGATAGTTGCTTTGGGAGGGTTTGTTACAGCAAGTTACAGCAGAAACCTTCTTGTAGAAATTATGTTAGGTCATTACGTAGATGAGTGGACTAATTGTTAATTAATATGATGTGCTTGGTCTAATTATAGGAGGAGACACTCTATGGGTGACCGCCATGTTTGCTCAAGAGCCCTAGGCAATCTGGATGTTTGAAAATTTTCAAGCAGTCATATTCTGTGGTGTCCACTATATTTTGTCACAATAGTTTTTCTTACATTCCTTTTCTATCATAATTTTCCTACCTCTTTCATTCCATGAATAAAAATACGTATGGTAAAAGATCTACAACGTTTAAGTTGTTTTTATTCTCTCCCGTCTTGTCAAGAAAGGAAATCCTGGCCATCCGAGCCATGTCATCAATCATTATAGCGCCCCCAATAACTCTAGGTACAAAGTCTACTGATATGAATATGCATATCTGAGTGACTTAATGAATTATGCAGGGTCGACGATGAAAACCAACCAATCGGTAGTTGTGTATTAAAACGCGTACTCGTTGAGGCGATTTTGTTGTTTTCTGCATTAGTTGATCTAGGCTTTTATCTTAAAGAGTGGGGTGGCAATGAAGCAATTTTTATCTGACAAATTTCACACTAACCAGTGGCAGGAAGCCGTAACCAGGCCAGAGTGACGTAAGGCAGGTGTTGCTTATCGAAAGTGGGGATGTCCCGGGGAGTTTGACTGGACTCGCGTGTGTAGCCTGCGAGAGAACTGGTAAATTACAGGAATGGATCGAGGACATTATTGACTTTGTGAGGGAAAAAAGAAAAAGAAGATTTATTGGTTAATTTTCAAACAAGGAAGTAAGTGGACAGGATTATGAATCCGACGGACGAGCCTGCATTAATGCTGTTTGAGCTAAAAATACATGAAATAGTGATGCAGTCCCCGCCGCACGGGCGGCCTCGCAACGGGGCAGAGTTAGGATGGGCAGTCATGCACCGTCATGACCGTCGTAATTCCGGTCATCAGTCATGTTCATGGCATGGCAGACACAAAAATTAGCTTAGGCCAAGGGATGTCATGTCGTTTTCTCATATTCGATCTGAATGCGCTCGAATCTGGCATGTCAAGAGCGAATTGTTTGTGATTAAAACCAGGCCTGAGTTATCAATATCATGGAGTTATCATGGTTATGCTGGGGAAAAAAATTGCACACCTATCGAGTGTCAGACATGGCAGACCCAGGACTGGGCTCCGACTAGACTAGTCTAGGTGTAGATTGTTACTACTCGTGACTCGAACTAAACTGAAGTTGAGCTCCCTCATTGACAAATGTAATAAGACACTAATGATTTTTTTTAATGTTGATGAGAAACTGGACAAACATTGCTAGTAACTACATGCATGCCATGATCTACGGGCCATGATTTGAATGAATATGTCACTAGTCATTGCACAAGCCAGCTGGCATTCTGATTGCAGGATAGCCAAGCCCTGGCTAGGCGACCCGGCGTTCATTAAGTTATACAGACTATTAAGAGGGGGCTGGGGACGAAAAAATATGGGGTTGTCTAATTTTTGATCCAGATGTAATTTTTGGAGAGCAGGGGGTATTATTAAGGGCGCTTGATTTGCTAAATCAGAAAACGACAAAATATCAAAAAACAAGATTTTTGCTGTCCATGTGTCTGTAACAAGTAAAGGGATCTTAATTCCCTACAACTTGTAAGTTATAAAAAGGACAAGAATCGGAATATTTTCGTCATTAATAGGTTCGCAAAAAAATCATGCAAAAATCTTTATTTTTGATAATTTTGTCGGTTGTTTGATACAACTATTTATGACTAATAGGCCTACAACAATTGAATGGGAGGAGTCATATCTTTGACACTGCCATTTTCTTTTCCTTTATGTAATTTTTCAGTTGAAAAAATAAACTACGAGAAATATTCTACAGGACGTTTATTCAAAACGTTCATGGCAAATTGAAAAATCTTTTATTGAGGGGAAATAACGGGGAAATCAGGAGGTAAAGATTAGATATTTGTGTAAAATCAGCTCTTTTCAGATACGGGCCTATACTTGGAGAAATAAAAGTATTTGATTTTTGCGGAACCCGGTACTCTTTGTCGACGAATTGAAACCAAGGTGTACCATTGTTTAAGGGGAAGAACGATGGGAGGAGGGCTGAGTTCTTTGGGTTTCGGCCAAGCAAAAATAGGTGTCGCTGTGTCAATTCATTGTAAAGAGTGTACCGGCTCCCAAAAGAAGACGGGAGGCGCAAGCCGAACAACGGGCGAAGGAGGCAGCGGGAATCCCAAGGGCACGGATAAGGGAGAAGGCGGAAATACACTACAACAAGAAAGGACTGCCACCACCCAGTGACAACAAATCAAACAACTGGGCCTGTTGAACGCAACGAACACACGCAACGAGACGTAACATTGGCAGACACGTGCGAACGTAGCAAAAGTGTATGACGCGCGAACTTAACCTCAAATAAACGTCAATATGATAGCATACTACCTGGGTTCACTTGTCGAATTGATCCCGGGCCATCAGGCCAATGAAATTGCTTAATTTCAAAACTGTTTAAGAAGATCTTTGCGGCGGGGCATGAAATACAAATAATTTCCTGACTCTTGGGGGGCTAAAGTCCATTGCTCTCCCTCCGTGCAGTGATGTCATATTTTGATGCAGCTTTACGCATGAGTCAAGATATTGCCGTCTTTGTGCGCGCGTGTAAAAAACGCTGTCACTTTAAGCCATGCGTGCGGTTTAATGGGTGCTAATCAAACTCGCGATGATGTCAACTGCACGGCGATAGGGAAATGAGGTATATAAATGTGATGTCCAATTATAGTGAAAAGATCATATACTCCTTTTACCTTCCTCGAGTCAGTGAACGTTCACCAGCGTTCAGCAGGGGTCCTTGGGGCACCACTTTACACTGTGCGTGGTTATGCCAGCACTTTGAATAACTGCACTGGCGATTTATGTGCGCTATTGCTTTACACAATGACGTACCGACTCTGAGGAAGGTGGTAAAAGGCACTGTATAGTGTGTTGACTCTAATATTCTTTGCTTCTGCTTTTTTTTTTTAAATATTAAAGATATAGATGTGAATATACAGCACAATTGTGTTCTTTACCGGTTACTGTGCCAGGGCACTCATAGTTCATGTTTAACGATTTGGGGTTCATTTTCTTCTGAGCTGAGGGGTAAATGTCCAGGCAAACATCAGCAATTGATCCCGAGGGTAAAGTTCACACGGCAAGCATTACTGAGGGCTTGAAAGTCACATTTGTCACAATAATCAGCAAAACAACCAGAATTGCCTCAATGTACCAGTTGGTCGGACTGGTTAGGCGTCCAAAAGTCAATGCCACTAAGTACCTACAGGGTGTTACACTCCTTGCAACACCCAATACAGCTGTGTGCCATGTTGTCATTTGCCTTTAAGCGTGGTCATTTGCATCTTACGCAATCGGAAAAACCCCCCCCCCCAACAAGCTTTAATGTGTGTCGGCTGGGCAATAAACCTCTCAGGACGACAGCCAAAACCTAAATGCCCAATGCCAAGGATGTAAGTGGGCATATCATTACTTTCCTGAAAATTGATCCGGCCCTGCCCCACCAGCAAACGCTTGCACGCAGCGCTTCACTTTTATGCAGGATCATCCACACAAAAAAGGCTTAAGGAGGGGGTATATCCCCCTACCAAAAAAATTGGGTATGCTTAATATGCGTGAAATGAAAATCACACTAAGTGCATAATGTAAAAAAATCTTTTTACATTTCCAGGTTTTTTTCTTATGGCCAAATTTCCGGAAATTTCCAGTGGTCTTTCATCCCTGAATATACCACCTGGGCAAGATCATCTCGGAGACGCGGAATGTCCAAACACTACACCCTAATGCTAACCCAACCCAAACAAATGCATAATAATACCAAACCTGGATGTTGTGGGCTTTTTTAAATGAAATTTGATTGCCCACAACATCCCACCATTTTCAGATCACTCAAACTTTCAGTAAGAGACAAAAAAATTAAATTTGAATTTTGGCGGCAATTTTTTCGAGTTGCGGACCGTCAAATTGCAGAGACTTTGGGCACCCAGATTTTTTTTATGAACACGGAATGTTGTGGGCTTAAACTTTGACAAGAAAGACCAAAAATTAAAGGACATCGCCGGATTAAGGAATGAAGGACGCCCTCTATAGTTTTCATGAGAACGGATGAATTTGAAACATTACCCACTATTAAAGCGACTTGATCAAAGTTTACCTTTTAGTACTGTTTTCAAAAAATTCAACTTCACATAACTTATCAAAAAGTGTCTTTTATTAAAAGTATAATACAGCTTCAATGGGTAATGGAAATTTCAAAATTTGACCCTTCCCCCCCAAGAACCAAAATGCCGCTTGCAAGGATTGTGTGTTATATTAATTAGCAACATATATGTGAGTGAATTTCTGTGGTAGTGGGGGGGAAAGACCCATTTTTGCATTTTGTTTTTGGGGGGCATCTGAACACTAAATGGAATTGCCAAAAACAACAAACACCATATTAAATATATACATGCCATCCACAACTACGAGGTAGGTAGGGGTAAGGCTGCTAATCTACAAAGGGCTCAGTTCATCAGCCTTGGATGTGCAATGTTAATAAACCGCTGGACCATGCAGCTTCTGGATATTCATAAATAATACTAAAATGCAAGGGGTGTATGCTCAATATACGTTGAATGAAAAGCTATTAAACTGTGCCACGTGAAATTGGGATTTTAATAGTGTGATTGTGGGCGTTTACTTGCTATGATATAAAGCGCGTCATGGGCCATAAGATTGCGGGTCATGGTGTTGAATAAAGGAGTTTGCTTGGTTGTGCATGAAGACGATTATGTAATCCACATCTTCGGCACTCATGCACTACAATAGGATATTTGGGGTTTTGTTGCATGCATCAGTAGCCTTGTAGCTTATAGCGTGGGTTGGTGTGTATTTCCCGTAGGATTCATGCAAAATGTTTTGTTGCTGTTTGGGTTTCAATATAGGACCCAAACTGTCAGGAAATGATTTAATGGGGTGCAAATTTTTTCTACTGCTGCCCCTCTTCAAGGGGCCAAATGTTAGTACCAGGGAAAATTTTCAAATCGAGTCCAAATTGTGTTTTAATGTTACACTAACGCGTTCGTCACCTTATAAGGATTAGATAAAGTATATTTTGTATAGGTTCCAACCTTTAGTTAAAGCGGTATAGCCCAATAATGGTTCAAGGTCACCTGGGGTAAATGTCCGATGTTGTTGAAAGATTGGTGTCAAATGATCCTCGTGTCATACTGAAACAGAAAATGCAGTTTAATTGATATTTTGATATCACCATTACGACAATCCAGGAAAGTTTGGTGACCCCCATAGACATGTAGACCCTTGCGACCATTTTGCTATGTAATTAGCCAACCAAATGTCACACACTGTAAAATAATACATTTTTGGATCCGTGAGGCAATAAAAACAACTACACCAGTTCAACAAAATTGTAGCACTGGTTAAGGTTTACCCCAGGATGGACCTTGAACCATTATGGGGCTATGCGCTTTAATAAAGTCGGAACCTAGGCAAATTTTATACTTTTCTAATCCGTATAAGGAGACAAAACTGGAATGTACATTAAAACACATTCGACTCGATTTTAAATTTTTCCCTGTAGAACATCCGCCCTTGAGGAAGGGGGCCAGCAGTCGAAATTTGCACCCATATTTCTGACTTCTGGTCCCTATTGAATGAAACACAGCAAGAAAATCAACTTTAGCACAAAATCCCTACGGGAACTGTTTCGTTGACATAACAACCCACACTATATGAAGGAACAAAAGGTCGAGCTAGGCATCATTACAAGCTCTATAACAACGGGAGCTATGCAACATTCTCACCGTTTCTTCATTAAGTCATAACTGAGCATTGTAACGGAAGGGGGCATGCTCTAACAAAGCTTTCTTTTTCCAGAGAGTATACCCCTGAAGTTTTCTCAGACTTTTCTAATTTTTTCTGATAAGGATTTTGGTGATATAAACACACCTTGCGTACCTGATAAAGTACTTGTAAAACACCAAGTCATAATTGATGATTGAAATATAACTATAATGATTATAGAGGGCCTCTAATTTCTTATCCGGCAGATTGTCCTTTGTACTTTAAATTAT